>PVIC010048895.1:0-13372 GCA_004025085.1 Thryonomys swinderianus
AAAATTTAAAAAAAGAATATGATTTTAGGGGAAGTTTATTTCCCCAAAATGTCAGAGTTCAAAGCCATGGTTCTGTATAGTCTCCTAAAAGTAACTTCAGGGGGAGGGGGTGGGTGGGTGGTTTGTACAGTAACAGAACAACAGAAGAAACATATATTTGAAACAGTAACATACAACAGAAGAAACATATATTTGAAGACTCTATGGAGATGTTAGCCAATGGTGTGCAATTCCATAGAATGGCTTAGAAATTTCTTCATATGCAGACAATCCCTCAACACTTACACCCTGTACAGTACTTAACATTTAGACTATTGGAAAGTGACACTAAAATGAAACAATTGTGAGATTTTGTTGAGGTATGAACTCAACTCCAAAGCCAGCAGCTGCAGAGTGACTAAGCTGACCACAAGCATGGTTATCTTCATGGCTCTCGGGTGTGAGCTCAAGAGTTCAGCAGGAGAGGCAGAGTGGAAGTGCTATAAATGGAGCTTATTAGACATACATTCTGGGATTAAGAAATGGATTAACTCACAAGAGGTAGATGCAAGAAATTCTTTCAGACCAGGTATTCCCGAGCCAGATGTTAAAGAATTTACAGTTTGGTTGACAAAGATGGGAAGGTATCCATTAAATGTTTGTTAAATTAGTGAAGGAAAGACATATCACACAGAGAAAATACCATGTTCATAAAGAGTCTTAAAGTTAAAATAGCTTAAGGAAAAGTACATACTGCATACAGCTAAATCATGTAGGTGGAAGAAAGTGGTACCACATGGGCCTGAAACTCCAAAAATAAAAATAAAGAATATATGTGTGGAAATGAAATGAAAGAAATAATATACATAAAGCAAAAATTAATGGTTTAGAAATAAGTGTAAAAGTATATAGAATCAGGCTGAGGATTTAGATCAGTAGTTCCTGTGTCTGCCTGGCAAGCACAAGGTCCCAAATTCGATCCCTGCTACCACACACCACAGTGCCGGATGTGGTGACTCATGCCTATAATCCCAGCACTGGAGAGGTAGAGGCAGGAGGATTGCTGTGAGTTCAAGGCTTGCCTGAGCTATGTAGTGAGCTCAGGTGTACCCTGAACTACAAAGTGAGACCCTGTCTCAAAAAAATAGAAATAAAAAGTATATAGAATCACCTGATGATTCTGAGGGTTTCTTCCTAACAGAAAAAGAACAAAGGAGAAAAAAAAAAGCAAAAGGGGAATAGGAGGGAGGAGAGAAAAAGATCTTGCAAATTTCAAGATGAAATTGAAAATATATAGAAAGCAAATTCATGGATGATATATTTGTAAAGTACTTATGTATATGCCAGGCCTCGGGCAGGTGTTGGGGTTAGACAACACTACAACAGTTGTGGCCTCTGCCTGCAAGGACTTGAAACCATAATGAGGAAGCCCTACTTTAAAGATGCAATTACCTGAACAAAGCAAAACTGCAAATCAAGAGTGGTATAAAGACAAAGACAGAGGTCAAAAGTCAATAAATTCTTTAGGGCTGGGTGCTGTATTAAAGGAAGCTTTTTTGAAAATTTGAAATTTAAACCAAAATTTGGAAAGGAATTTTTGAGGAAAAGACTGCTTGAAAAAGCAACCCAGGTAGAAAAACAGCCTGGGTTGATGGTCTTGAGGCCAGAAAGGAGAAGGTAAAACTCAAGGGACTAGAAAGTCAACAAGGCTGGATCAAACAAGACTTACATGGTTAACAGGTTGGGTATCTGTCCTGACCAGGACAGGGTGGGGGGAAGGAGCCTGGAGTGTGGAACTTTCAGCTTTAAGACTGGAACGCTCCTGGCCAAATCTGGGTCAATTGGTCATCATGTTGCAAGTCTTGTTTAAAGAAGAACAATATGGTAACATAAACAAGGCAAAGATGAGCATGGAAGTAAAAATAGATGAAGATGAAAAGGCTCCCAGGAATGAGGGAAGATGGGAAGGAGAAGGGGGAAATGAGAAAAAGTATCATGATGCAATACCAACATGTACCATTTCCCCATGAAGAGTGTGTTTTTAGGTATCACAAACACACACTAATAAAAAGGGAAGAGCAAGCAAGGAAATTAGATTAAAAAAGAAATATTGAGGAGTAAATCAGTAGGTCTTAATGACTAAATGATAGCCAAGGTAAGGATGGAGGAAGAATCAGGAATAATCTCTGGGTTTTCTGCCTGTGTGGTATGTATATTAAAAAAGAGTAAGAACACAAACAGTTGACACCAAGTTTGCTCCTTGACATCAACTGTCACACCAGCATTCCAGATGTGATCCGTATTGGTTACCCAGGAATAAATGATATTCTCTTCCTTCCATATCTTGGCTGCAAATTAAAAGTGGGCTTGATGGCATCCGAAATGTTGAAAGAATTTAAAAGTCACTCTCAACCTTTAGAGGAGGAGATAATGAGATAAAGAAAAACAGGAAGCTTGTATCACAGATGGCTTTCATCTTGCATTCAGAAGACACATCAAGAAATATGTTGTTCTTGCCCCCCCAACTCCCAGACTCTAATATTTAACCCAGAGGAAATTGTAACTGAATTATGAAGTCCTTTTAAAACTAGACATTGACACATCTGTTATAGAAGCCTTATAAAAAGCACACTAGTTGCCTTTAAATTTTATAATTATGTTAATTCAAACTCAAAGATACTCCCATGAATTTTTTTAAAAATATTTCCAACTCAGATCACAGACTTTGTTCTGCCTGCTATTAAGATGTAGGGAATATTTGCTGTGTGCACTGAATTCTCTTTGGTAAGTGCCCATATCAGGAGAGTAGAGGACTGGAATGAAGATTAGCACACAAGCCTGAAGACAAAAGTTTACTGAACAGTCAGGTTTCATCTGGTTCAAATGCACAAGTCCAGGGTGACCTCAACTCAAGTGTGCAGCCAGGTGAGAGCCTACTTTCTCACATTTTGCATCCTAAACAGAAGGATCCTTTTCTTGACCATTGAAACCAAAATGGTAGACAGAGGGGTCAACAAAATAACTGAGTGCAATCTTCCACCCACTGCTAGCTTTACAAGATCCATTTATTCCACAGATATTTACTGAGCACCTACTGGATACAAGGCATTGTTGAAAATTTGGGAATATTAATTTACCAAAACACACAAATTCATCCTCTCATTTTACATTCTAAAGGGAGAATTTAAGTAACAATAAAAATAAGCAATGAACACAAATACACATGTTACAAAGTATGTATTCTGGAAGGCAAAATAGTTGTGTAATGGAAGGAAAAGGAGGAGATGGGACTGCAACTCCATAGTAGAGCAGATGTCTGCTATGTTCAAGGCCCTGAGTTCAATCCCCAATATCTCACACACACACACACACACACACACACACACACACACACACACACACAAATAAACAAAAGTAAGAGGACACAGGGTCCTAGAGCTCTGAAGGATAATAAGCAGTACCAGCTGCAAATTAAATAAGGTAGAGCCACAGCTCTTATTGTGAAGGTTATGCTTGTAAAAAGATTTGAAAGTGGTCAGCCACAGAGATCTCTAGAAGAGAAACCTGGTTGGTACTTTTTTCTGGCCTAAAACAGTCCAGAATATTAGAATATGGGCTCTTCAGCAAAACCTATCACAAGATTCAGAAACTGGGGGTTTTGCTTGGGATGCACTCATAAGTTATGTGCCTTAGCCCATTTCACTCTAGTACTCTGCCCAATAGTGAACCTGATCCCATTGTCGCAGAGTCCCTCCAGAGCTCTTTCCTTAATGTAGCATGAAGAACATCATGACATTGTCTGCTTCAGTGTTTGTGTTGTATACAAGGCAAGACAACCTAACAAGCAAACGAGATCAAAACTGGATTCTGCCATATAATAGCTGGCAAATTATCTAATTGTGAATCTCAGTTTTTCTATTTGTGAAGCAGATAAAGAGGAAGTCTACTAAATATGACTGTCATTAATATTAGCATAGTGCTTGCTACACAATAAGCACTTAGCTAAAGTTATCATTTTTGGGTGGTGCCTACATGATTATCATCTGTTTGGAAGTAAGACCCTCTTATCTCTCATCTAATTTAATAGTGACTTCCATTTAACACAATAAATGTAGAAAACAAATATTTATTATAATAAAAAAACACATTGCCATCAGTTTCCTTCAAATACTCCCTCTTCAGATATACTTATTCTATTATTCTTGCCATGTTCTGAAAGTCATTTTTTGTGTATTATAAGTTGTGGCCAGAAATACTGAGAATCCTGGTGCTGAATGCCATGCAATGGAAAGCCAGGCTCATAAAAACATGACACTGCATTCTAATCCTCCTAATTCCCTGGATCTGGCACCATATGACTTCTAGCTCTTCCCCAAAGTCAACATGACCATGAAAGGTAAGCACTTTGAATCAGTTCAGGACAGTGGGGCAGCCACCAAAGCACAACTAAAGAGCCTTGAAAAGGGGACTTCCAGAGCTGCTTCAGAAAGTAGCAGCATGATGGAATAAGTGTCTTTGAGGTGAGGGGTAGTATCTTGATTATCAGTAGTATAACTTTTACTGTTATAAAATTTTAAACAGATCTTATTTTTTATCACATTTTGTATATCTTCATACATATAATCTAGGATATGAGTAATAGAAGGCAGTTTGTCTAAAAATGCCCAGAAAAACATACCCAACACCTTCCTGAAGGGCTCTTCCTCTTTTTCTAACTCATAAACTGCCACTGTCCCATTCTCCTGGACGGCAAATCATGCTAAAACCTGATTTCATCTTCCTTTTCCCAAATTTACTGTCTTGGGAAAAGGAGAATAACCAGGTAAGGGATGATATGTAAGAAAGTTTCTTTCCTTGCAATATTAAATGAGACTGTTCCTTACCCAAAATATTTTTTGGCCCTTGTTTTCAAAATATATTGTCTAAAATTAAGATACAATAATAATAAAAATAATTCTCCCATGCATTTGGCTACAGAAGAAAGGTAGGTTGTGATTCTATATATAGAAGAGCTTTATAAAGAGAATCAAAATTCATCCCAAATGCCTTGCATTATGAAAAAAAGTTAGACACCAAATTAAAAACACTATTCCCAAATCTCCTTGCTTCATATATCTAAGGGTATATGAACTAGAACAACAGTAGTACTCAAATTTGGTTACTGGGCACAGGACTTTGATGGTGACTACATAAAATTCTCAGTTACTGAGGTTTTCTGGATATCCCATCAGGAGCCAAAAAGTTTTATATAACCTGAGTACACCATCCCATTCACTGGGAAGGGAACAGGTATCCACTCCCAGAGTTAAAGAACTATGAGTGAAGACCACATTTTGGGCCAAGGGAAATTTGTTATATGATCATTTTTCTGTGAGCTGGTTTGGATACAGATGTTTAAGCAAAGAGGCAACCCCACCCTGTTTTATATCCAACATGGGCAAGCTAAGTGGTTTGTGGACCAAGCTCAACCTCTTGCCTGATTTTGTGACCAAAATTTTGTAGACCAGGTTTATGGTTGATCCTTTCTCATTTCATCGTGGCTTCCTGACGTTAAATAAATGTCCACAGCTCCACAGAAAATCTGGTCTATTCTCCACTGTCCTGATGGAGAAATCTATGATATAGAACAATCATTTGCAAACTACAGCCTTCAGGCCAATTCTGGCCCCTGCTTGTTTACGGCAATAAAGTTTTATTGGAACACAACACCCTTTTATTCACATATTGTTTGTGAATGCTTTCCCACTATAATGGTATGGTTAGATAGGTCCATCACTGGGCCAAAAAAAAACTGAACTATTATCTGACCCTTCAGAGAAAGTTTTGCTGACCACTGTTTGACACAAATGAAGGTTCTGAAATATTTCTGCCCAAAACAGTTGTGAGAGGATAAAGTCATTAGCAGTATGTGGTGGCAGACATCTCCACCCTGACCCCCATGAATCTTGTGATCAATACAGCATGGTGCCAAGAAGCCAAGAAAGACATCTTTGTCATCTTAACTAATGTTAATGTTAAATGCACAGGACTTTTTGTTAGTATTTAATTTTTAAGATTGTTTTGGTTTTAGATTTAAAACCTGAAAGAATAAAGGATTTGGAGCAATGTTAGGGTTGTTATCTAAAATGTTTTCCCCAAAGGTCATTGTGATGAAGGCTTGAATGCCAGAGGACAAGCTTTTAAAGAGCCTGGATCATGAGCTTCCTAACTTGGGTATCCATTGGTGTGATCATAACTTCATGGCATTATCAATAGGTGATAAAAATGGAATATGAGGCCTCATTGAAGGAAGTGGCTTATACTGTGTGGCTCAAGGACTGCATCTTGACCATAGCCCCTTCATCTCTGGATCTTTCCTTTTCTTTCTGCCTCATGGCTATCATGAAGAGAGTAGCTTTCAGCCATGCCCTTTCCTGTGATATTTCTGCTTTGGAGCAAATAGACCATGGACTGAACCTCTGAAGATGTGAGTTAAAATAAACTTTTCCACTTTTAAGTCATTTTTCTCAGGTATTTGGTCACAGTGGCAAAAAGCTATCATAGGTAAGATTATTTGTAAATATTTCATTTACATGTAATTAAAATAATTCAAGTCAGGTCAGAGTTCCTAAGAGTTTTTAAGAGGGTCTGTACATTACCAGAATTTGAAAAACACTAGTAAAGAATCTCTTCTGCCAGACTTTAGGGCTGATCCACCCCAGTTTTTTCTCTATTCTCATGTATCCTCTTCAACCAGCCCCAGCAAGTTTTCTCTTTAAAGAGAAGATAGTAAATATTTTAGATCCCTGCAATATCCACTCATCCCTATTGTGACACCAAAGCAACCATACACAAGCCATAAATGACTGGGTATGTCTATGCTCCACTAAAATTTTATTTATGGAAACTGAATTTGAACTTTCTGTAACTTTCATGTACCACAAGATAGTCTCCCTCTTTTTATTGAATTTCAATCATTTAAATGTGTGAAAATTATTCTTAGCTCATGTAGCACACAATAAAAAATAAGGAGACTAAATTTAACCCATGGGCCACAGTCAACCAATCTCTATCCTTTGGTCACAGGGAACGTATCTCTCTAGACAATAAACTGTATGATATGCCTGCTTAAAAATCACCAGTTGGTTCTGTATTTCTTACAGGATTAAATCCTTGCACCTAGGCATGGCATTCAACCCTTCAGAATATTTTTCCACCAATTTTCTTCTGTACTCCACTGTGGAATTTATGCTCTAAATGCAGTGGACTTCATTACTCTCCTGTTATTGTTATTGTTTTGTCATCTTGCCTTCTCCAAGCTAGTTTCTGTGCCCACAATTCCCTACCGCCATTCTTCATGTGAGAAAACCCTAGATGTTGCTCCTGGCACATCTGCCCAGCAGTGACCCTGGTCTTGCACAAGCCCAGCTAGCTGCCAGATTCTCTACCCTCACATTGTGCTCATGATAACACATATTATGTGCAACTCTAATTCTTTACTAGGTTTTTTACTGCCTTGATCACTTGAACTTTTTGAGAGCAGGAATTATGGCAATTCATCCCTATATGCCTAACATCCACTTTGGTACCCTAACACCAGCTAGATGATAAACAAAAATTTGCTCAGCAAATGCCCTGGCAGTTATTAGCAATAGAAATAATGTATTTCACTATTGAATTCTCCTGCTCCAGCCACTGTACCAACTGCTTTGTGTACATGATCTCAGTTAATACATCAGGTTTAATGTGTTCTCCCCTCCCATTCAAGTTTTTTTAAAAGTTAGGTTACAACTCCTTAATTTCCCCATAGAGGTATTACACATTCAGTAGTGGAATTTTAGACATCTGAGACAAGCTGGTGAGGGAAAGGTTTGGGTCCTAAGATCACGGTAACTACTTCATGATTAAGACAATTCCATATACTTATCCTACAGCAATCTTGTGCTCTACATGAAAGAAAAGTCTCCCAAATTCTTATTAAAGAAAAGATAAAAATAAAGTGTGGGAACCTTATTAGAATTCTGCCTTATCTCTGTCACTGCTCAAAATGAGGGGTATGCCCTACCTTAGTGGAGTTGCTAGAACAGAAATGAAGCCCAATTTGGGTCAAAAAAGGCCCAAGGGACCTGACTGTGCATTCTCTGGCTGAGGCGAGATGTGAGTCCCTTTGTTAGATGATGGACACTTTCCAGATTTAGAGAGTCTTTAATGACTCTCGAACAGCATTATATCCTGAGGATAATTAGTAATGTTGCCGCTCAGCTGTTTAGCACTGATCAATCAAAGAGAATACACACAACTTGCAATAATTCCAGAACTTGAGCTCATTCCAGAGAGAAAAAGGGAGCTGCTTCAAGGTACTACAAAAGAAGTCTGTCATTTTAGGAAACATATTTAGAGGGGCTAAAAATTAAACAAAAGGTGCTCATGCTTTTGTGCTTTTGCAATTCTTGTTTTGTTTTGCAGTAGTTGGGAGTAAATGGCAGAAAGGTCTTTATGAGGAAATATCATACAGATGCAAAACAGGTCAGATACCAGAGTTCTCCGAAAGTTCCAGGTGGCATCACCTTTTCTAGTTACCTGTTCAAAAGCTACTTTTCAGAAATGTTTACTGGGGGTCTTTCCAACTTTGTGGCATGAACTGTGCTATAATCTGGGGTATAACAGAGCAGACTCACGAACATCATCTGCCTTTGCACTGCCTGGCAGGAATTTTTAATCTCAGTGAAAAGGAGAAATTTCAACTCACA
This sequence comes from Thryonomys swinderianus, assembly GCA_004025085.1. NCBI lineage: Eukaryota > Metazoa > Chordata > Mammalia > Rodentia > Thryonomyidae > Thryonomys > Thryonomys swinderianus. The sequence goes on from PVIC010048895.1 coordinate 8,709, forward strand.
GGATGCTGCTGAGCAAGGCAGAAAGATGAGCACAGAACAGTGCCTATTGCACCTGAGGACAGGAAAGGAAAGGTGGAGTAACTTATGGAGTGAATAGCAGGACAGGTGGTGATGAAGAAAGTGGGTCTAGACAAATGTTTTTAAAGTATTTCCTATGAATACCAGAACAAAACTGACAAGAATTTGCAGGGAAAGTAGAATCATTTGTTCCTGGGAGATTGTTAAAACAGACAAGCTTATCTATTTAAATTTAAAGGGGATTTTTATGTCATCTATTGGTGACTTTTCTGTCTCTATAACTTTGATTTGTCCAAAACTTCACACACATGGGATCACATATGGTGTCTTTTTTTAGTCTATTTCACTTGGCACAATACATTTCAGAGTCATCTCTGTTCTTGTGTCCATTGGTAGTTCATCCTTTTTGATTACTATGTAGTGCTTTAACAGACAGTTGTTTCATATTGTAGTTTCTTCATCCATTCTCTGGTCATAGAACATTCATGTTGTCTTTAGTTTTGAGTGATTATAAAGATATTTTCAGGAAACATGAGTTTGGTTTTGAGTAACAATCAGGAGTGGCTTTGCTGAGCATTATATTAAGTATATGTTAAACTTATAATAAACCATTGAACAGTTCTCTAATATGGATGTACACTTTTCACCAGAATGTAATTGTTTTCAAAAGCACTGACTGAAATTACAATTTAAGAAAAGCCTACAACAAGGACCTGATAATGGGAAGAAAGCAAAACTACACAGCAGAGCAGATCTAGGTAAATTCTGAAATCAGTAGGACAACAGAAGTGCTGGGGGTCAGGGAACAGGTGCGAGGAACAGACGGCTCCACAGAAGGTCCCACCTCTGTCACTGTGGAGGAGCTGGCCTGGGTGTTCCTTCCAGGGACAGGGAGGTCACTTCTGCTTTTGAAAAGAAAAGGAGAAAAAAGGAGGTGGAAGTTGGAGGAGAGTAGAGATTTAAAACAGTCTTGGTAGAAAGTGGAGAAACAAATCAGTGTAAAGAATGTAGTGAAACCTTCAGACAGTGCTGTGCTGGAAAACAGTGGTGCCAATCTGTTTGTTTGAAGAAAATGAATTTATGATATTATGATCAGTTAGGGTAACTAAAATATGGGAAAATTCATCTCAGGCTGAAAAAAAAGGAAATGTGGAGTGTAGACAGAAAGTGAAAGATTTCTGCAATTGTTAAGGCCTTGTCTCAGCTCTAAGCATCCCTGGAGCCAAGGCTGGTGCTCTGTAAGTGACATTTCCCCCGCTGGCCAGGGGAGCAGAGCCAGAGCAGTGGAACTCCGGCCTCACAGGAGGCTGCAAGGAGGCAGGGGAGGGGGACACCTTCTGCTCATCCCAGCGGTTGCTGCGACCAGCACCACTGAGTCAGCCTCTGGACCTCTGCAAAGAGAGCAGCACCTACAGCTCACAGCTCCTCTTCAGACGTCCGAGGCCTGACATCACTGACTTCTCCCTGTGTCCATGTTTTAACAATTCACATTTCCCCTTTGGTTCTCCTTTTCCAATGGCTGCTGCCTCTGCGCTTGCCTAAGGTCAGAGAATTTTGCCCATGGAGCCCCCTAATACCAAGTAACACTTTTTAAATATTAAACTCTCTCTCTCCAAATATGTTGTGCGATTTTTTTTTCCCCTTCAAGCAGGCCCCAACTGATACAGAACTTACTGACCCAGAAAAACCTATGAAATGGAAGAAGTATACTAAAAAAATATCAGAGCCAGTTAACAGGAAGGACAGGAGGTGTGCATGCTTGAATCAGTGTTTGGAAACGAAGAGTTTAGAGGTGATAACAATGTGGGAGGTGCTTTGGCCCAACTGCATGGCTAAGGTAAGTGGATAGTAAGGTTCACAGTTACTTGAAAGATTCTTTATCCATTTAAAACATTTATATTTTACAAATCATTGAAATATTTTTGTTATCTTTGGATAGCATAACTTTGTGACTTAAAGTTTTCTTCCTCGTGTATTCAAGTATATGAGCACTCTGGCATGTTCTGTTGAGTTCTGTGCTCTTGTGCTATCATTTTGCTGTTTTAATAATTATCACTTTATAATATAAAGGGATATCTATTGAATTCTCCTTGTCCTTTATTCACCTTAAAATTCCTGTTTTTGACATGATGTTCTTGTAGATGAGAATTAGAAATTTATTATCAAGATCTAAAGAACTCCCTTCAGGACTAAGATTAGGGATCACTGGAGTTATCAATAATAAGATTTTACTTATGCCTTCTCTCTTAAGAAAGAGAGGTCAGCCGGGCATGGTACCTCTAGTGCAGAGCAGACTGAAGCTGAAGGATCACAAGTTAGAGCCCCATCTGGGCAATTTAGTGACTGAGCAACAACCTTCCTCAAATTTTAAAACATAAAGAAAGGTCTGAGGATGTAACTTAGGGCAAACGCCCTAAAATATGGAAAATATACATCTGAGATATGTTGCTTACATTGATTGTTGGGCCACTGAATTAGAAAAGGAAAATACATACAAAAATTACAGAATAAGAACCAAGATATCATGAGACAAAAGTGAAAGGATGAAGCCAGACACCTTGACACACTCCAGTAATCCCAGCCTTGGGAGGCTGAGGCAGGAGATCTGTCTCAAAGTAAAAACATAAAAAGGGCTAGGATGTAGACCTGGGCTCAGTTTCCAATATTGTGAAAACTAAAGAAGTGATAAATAAGGAAAAGTTATCAGAGCTGAGCAGCTTGAGCTTCAGAAAAATAACTCTTGGTTCTGTTTGTCTTTTTTTTTTAATGAGATGAGAATGGAATGCAATGTTGGTTTCAATAAAGACTGCAGCAGTTATTCTTCCTCCCCCATCAGGTACATAAGTAGGAAAAAATAAATTACTTTCTCTGAGAGACTATAAAGGATGTGATGTCCTCTGGGGACTACCAGGTTAAGTCAAAGGGATACTTGTTGATCAAATGCAAAATAACAAATCAAATCCTATGAATTTGGTGCACACTTCAAAAGGAAACTTCATGTTATGAGTCACTGTAACACACATGGATGCTCATTAAATTTATGCCCAAGCCATATATACTTTTCATTCTGCATAGAATGCCTGGTATTTATATGGATTCTAGAAGCTCATTGCAATGAATTTAAGGGACATCAGTAGTCCCATGTGCAGAGGAGGGCAGATCCGGAAGGCTTTTCCACCTCGGACATCCCCAAGTGCTGGTGATAAACCTGAGGTGCCTCTCGGAGAAGCACTGACTCTTTCATGTCACTGGAGATTCATATTTCCAAAACAGCAGTGGGGTGCAGGCTGAGGAGGTGACCCTGGATTCTGTGTGTACATCACCAGGACCCTGGATCAAGAAGGGAACACATGGGATTTTGTCAGACCGAACAAGATGGTGAGCCAGCTCATCTGAGGTCTGCTCACACTCCCTTCCTGCTGCACTGGTTTGGGGCTGGACCATCCTGTCAGAATGGGTGAGCTACGGAGGGTACTGAGTGTGACAAGACCAGCCAACATGGGAATAATAAGCCTCCTGTGATGTGGCCACCCTAACAAGCAAGTGAGAAAATATGAATTTCTTTTTTTTTTTTTTTTTGAGACAGGGTCTCGCTTTGTAGTTCGGGCTGGCTCTGAGCTCACTATGTAGCCCAGACAAGCCTCAAACTCAGCAATCCTCCTGTCTCTGCCTCCCGAGTGCTGAGATTACAGGCGTGAGCCACCACGCCCGGCACTGTGGTATGTGGTGCTGATTGCTGGTTGACTGCTGGTGAGTGTGAGTCTCCACGCCCAGCATTGTATGTGGTTACCGGGGATCGAACTCGGGACCTTGTGCATGCGAGGCAGGCACCAGAACCACTGAGCTAACCCTCCAACCCAATGTGAATTTCTTTATCTCAACTTTGTAAAACAGGTCAATAAATAAATGTAAATTTCATAAATTATACTTCTATATTTATATAAGCATTAGTAAATTATCGCTAAAGGGGAAAACACTGGTGATAGTTTTTCTTTGTTTCACTTATTTGTAAAATTAACTGTGGATAGTGGGTCTATCTCTATCCGATGAGCATTCTCAGAAAAAATTATTAATTTTTTTGTTGTTGTTTTTTTGAGACAGGGTCTCGCTTTGTAGTTCAGGCTGGCTCTGAGCTCACTATGTAGTCCAGGCAAGCCTCGAACTCAGCAATCCTCCTGTCTCTGCCTCCCAAATGCTGGGATTATAGGCGTGAGCCACCAAGCCCGGTGAAACAATTATTATTTAATGAGGCCTACTGTATGAGAAACTGCTAAGAAGCTGCATTATTTGAAAAAAATCCATTTTTAAGAAGAATATGTAATGACAAATATCTAGTTGAACAAGAAATGCACAATATCTGTTTGCTGCTGTTTTATTGTTTTATTGAAACATCTAAAGATTTAGGAAATAAAAAATATCAGATTTCTGAATAAAGTCTCAATGTAGTAACTCCAGTTACCCCTAATCTTAGTACCAAAAGTATTTCTTTGGATTTGACAGTAAGTTTCTAATTCTCATTTAGAAAAAATGTAATGACAGAAACAGAGAAAAGAACTTTAAGGTGGAAAAGGGACAATGAGAATTCAATAGATATCACTGTATTATAAGGCTTTAATTAAAAGAACAAAATGATGGCAGAAGTCAAA
>PVIC010048896.1:0-13493 GCA_004025085.1 Thryonomys swinderianus
AAGGGAAAGACCTATCTTTAAATTAGTCCAGCCTAATGGAGAAGCACAAACTCATCAGCCTACTTTCCTCTTTCATTATAGAATAGCAAATGTAAACAGCTTTCCTTTTTAACTCTAGGGCGCAGCATTTACCAAAGCCAAGCCATTTGAGGAATCTCTCCACTCCATGGAATGTAAATATTCACAATAAGTTAATGAGCAGGACTAGAAAGGGTCATTCTTCCTATGATGGTCACTTGTCCTTAGTACCCTGGGCATCGGCCATCAGTGTCTGCTTCCCTGAGGACCTACAGATTGGAAATGCCATAAGGGCATGACCTTTATGAGAGGAGCATCATTTTACTGTACTTATGTGTATGTATTTTTAAACTTAATTCATAACAAGTCACACTGATGACTTCAAATTTAGATGAGCCTCGATGAAAACTCAGAGATCGACGCTGTGGAATCTTCTGCTGTTAACATCTGATGTGATAACATAGTGTTTATCAAGTTCCTGCTTCCATTTCTGCTTCCTAATTAATTTTAAATGGCTGTGCTCCCTGCAGGGAATACAGAGGATGCTGATTTGCTGGCAGCACTTGGGCAATTCTAATAATAAGTTTCTGCTCACAGGCCACAGCCATCTTAACATACTAAGTGATGTTTTCTATGAAGTATGATGTGTCATAAAGCATATTTGGGAGCCAGAGGGTTAGCTCAGTGGTTCCGGCGCCTGCCTCGCAAACGCAAGGTCCTGAGTTCAATCCCCGGTAACCACATACAATGCTGGGCGTGGAGACTCACGCCCACCGGCCATCAATACCACACACCACAGTGCCAGGCGTGGTGGCTCACGCCTGTCATCCCAGCACTCAGGAGGCAGAGGCAGGAGGATTGCTGAGTTTGAGGCTTGCCTGGGCTACATAGTGAGCTCAGAGCTAGCCTGAACTACAAAGCAAGACCCTGTCTCAAAAAAAATAAAAATAAAAAAATAAAGCATATTTGGCTTTCTAACTTCCTTATGTGCATCATTTACTACCCTTTCCATGCAAAGCAACAGATATTAAATTCATCTGATGGTCATCTATCAGATCTACAGAAAATGGTAATTTTGATAATGTCAATCTGCACCCGAATCCTGCAAAGCCATCCTGGAAGGAGATCTCCGTTCTTGCCCTCTATCTCCTTCGCCAGGAAAATGTATTTTTAGAGCTAATTATCTTTCTTTCTTAATAGTCAAAAATCATCACTGAGTTTCACAGTGAAGCAGTTGTGGCAGTACCAAGGAAGAAAGTCAGGGGGAATAAACAGAAGCAGAAAAACATGAGCAGAAAAAAATAATTTTAAGTCAGAAATAAAGTAAATAATGGTACCTATGTGTCCTTCACAAACACAATAGAATCAGTCAAATTCAATTAATTAGTAATATAGATATATTTCAAGAAGTCATTCGATCTTGCAAGTAAAATAAACATTAGTATTTTTATACACAGAGATGACTTTAAAAGTCCTATGAATGATGATCCAAGAAATGACAAATTTTGGAAGCAAAAGATGCCCAGAAATGGGCAATATCTGACATGCAATTTTGTGTACTACTTGTTAGCTTTACTAGAAGATCAAAGTATTAAGTTACAAAATTACCATCAAATAAGCTCTGCTCACATTTTTCAGTGTTTACATATTGGCTCTAGGGCTATGGTTCTTTATAAATATTTTGCCAAAAGAAAAACAGCTATGAAAGTTGTGAAATGCTGCAACCAGATATAAGAAGCAGAATTAAATCTGAATGAACAGAAGCGACAGCACTTTCACCGATAAAGTTAAAAATCACTGAGAGAGGCTGAAAACATTCCTCATTTTAGAAGGAAAAACACGCTTTTACAAAGCAAAAGGAACCCCAGTCCCCAAGCTAAAAGTGCCTTCTTGAGCAGTCAGTGATATTCAACTGATGTCAAGACAAAAAGGAAAGAAGTCACTACATTTGTGAAGATTCACAGACCAGGATAACCAGAGAGGGAAACAGAGAGTTTGCATACTAGAAATGTAGCTTATAAATAACTTCTAATTCTTTGCAATCATATCTTTCAGTCTTCAAAGTGACTATTAGATAATAATTTGGATGGCTCACGCCTGTCATCCCAGCACTCGGGAGGCAGAGACAGGAGGATTGCTGAGTTCGTGGCGGCTTGCCTGGGCACCATAGTGAGCTCAGGGCCAGCCTGAACTACAAAGCGAGACCCTGTCTCAAAAAGCAAAAAAAAAAAATAATAATAATAATTTGGAGTCAATGTTTCTTTTGTTTAATGTTTCCTGCTATCAAATTATTTATATAAAATATAAACTACTTACCCACAATCGAAATATACAATCTCATCATAATAGATCGGTATATAATAATTAGTCATTTATTTATTATTATACTTGTTAAACCAAAATACTCTAAAACTATTAGTATAACCCTATAATAGAAAGGAATTGAATGTTTTTTGTTTATTCATGATTATTTTAAAACATATAAATAACATGTAATAAAAAATACAGAATAACTTTTTTTTTGAGACAGGGTTTTGCTTGGTAGTTCAGGCTGGCCCTCAACCCACTGTGTAACTCAGGCAAGCCTCGAACTCTCAGAAATCCTCCTGCCTCTGCCTCCTGAGTGCTGGGATTACAGGCAGAATAACTTTTTTATTTTAAGAATGTTAGTTTTTCATTTCCAGACCACAAGCACTGCTGTCTGTTGTGGACTTGGAAGCACTACAAAAAAGAACACACAAAACAATGATTCCAGAATTTTTATTCAAACTCAATTAAGGGGAAAAAAGAATTTTTGTTCATAGTCAGCGAGAATGAGGCATTATTACTGTTTCATTAAACTCCAGCTGTAATCATAAATGAAACACATATCCTTGCCAGCATGATTTAGTGAAATAAATCCAATCAGCTTTAGACAAATCAGCTTAAATAGTTTTGGTTGCCCTAAAGAGATGCTAATGTATAACAGCCAATCAAGAAAACTGGTCATAATGCTTCCTCATTTATTCTTCATGCTCTGGACCATGAACGTAGTGAGATTCCTCACAGCTTCAGCATGAGGTCTCTTGTTTCTGAACTGCTCTTCTGTATACACAATCAACTTCTGCTCGTTCTGTTTTCGACACAAGGAAGTGCATCGATTCCAATTCTCTGTAGGGTTTTGATCATAAATGGGTGTGGGATTTTTTCAAATGCTTTTTCTGCATCTATTGAAATAATCATATGGTTTTTGTCCTTGAGTCTGTTAATATAGTGTATTACATTGATTGATTTACGTATGTTGAACCAGCCTTGCATCCCTGGGATAAATCCGACTTGATCAGGGTGTATGATTTTCTTGATAACTCTCTGTATTCTGTTTGCAAGTGAAAAGACAACCAGTGAAATGATGGGAAATGTATGTATACCCTCTATCTGATAAGGACGTAATAGATGAAATACATTTTTACAGCTCATTGCCCAATAACAAAAAAATTGCTTCCTTTTAAAAATGGATAAAGGATTTGGGTGGATATTCTTAAACAAGATATATAAATAGTCAGTAAACATATCAAAAGATGCCATCTTTTGTCATTAGTCATTGTGTCATGTATGGGAACACTATACAAAAGAGATCCTGCCTTGATTCCACACTGCCACAGTGTGACCTAAGCTGGCATATAAATCATGGGCTTCTCTGCATATCTGATCATGAACCCAGGTTGGACATCAGGGTAGAGAGGGCACCTCCATTTCTCCTGTAGTGGACACTCCCACGGTGCCCGCTGAATATAGAGAGCTTCCCTCCCAGAGCACTGCTTTCCCTACAGCCAGAGCTACTCGCCCTGCACTTGGGACTAGTAGCCCAACTACTTAGTGTTTCCATTTCTCAATTTCTTCATTTTCCAAATGCTGTGATTATTTATTCATCTTCCACTTGAAAGAGCGTGAACTGTAGAGGTAGACATTTCTTATGCTTAGCTCTGGTCCTACCACCATGTGACCTTAAAAAGTTTGCAACCATACAGCTGTTTCCTCATTAACGAAGGTAGAAAAACAACAGACACAGATCTTCCTGGCATAGCTGTTTGGAGAAGCAGGGGGCGTTGCCCTATCTAGGAAGGTCTACTTGTCCTTTTAAGGCCTAAGAGGCATTGTGAACTTTAATGAGTGAAGAGCATGTGAATTAAGGGGCGACCATCTCCCATGAGGGAAACCAGGTTATTCAACAGCCTTGTACTGCATCACACCCTACATTTCCTTTGATTCGTTACCACCTTTCATGGAATTTCTACTGCACAAAACCAAATGTTCTTTATGAACAAATGTAGCTTTCAAGGCTCATTTGGGAAAAGCTGTCACTATCCAAATTAAGCAATTTGGAAAGATTTGCATCCAAATACCATTTACAGGGTGTTGGGAAGCCACAGGGCAGAGAGTCCCTGGGGAAGGTACCAACCTCACCATCTCCAGCCTTGGAATGTTGATGGGGTCAGAGGTCAAAAAGGGCAAGACAGAGACTTTTGATTGGGAGACACAGCTATTCCCAGATATCATAGGGATGTACCTTGGCCTCCTTCTTGTCCCTCCTCCCTCTGACCTCTCACACTGCCCCCCACTGGTCCAACTTATCTGAAAGCCAGGATAGAAGAGAGCTCCGGTGGAGGCCAACACAGAGCAAGGTACATAGAGCTGGAGTGGACGAAGGAGCCATTTCTACCATGCTCTGTGCCTCTGATATTAACAGAGTCCCCATGTTCACGGATCCCATTTACTTACTGGCTGCTAGGTGCGAGGTGTTACACTGGGTGCCCCAAGTGTATCTATCCCAGTCAGGCCAAGTTGTGTTTTAATTGCCAATTTAAAACAGAGCTCTTATTGATTTTTTTTTTTGAGACAGTGTCTCACTTTGTAGTTCAGGCTGGCCCTGAGCTCAACATGTAGCCCAAGCAAGTCTCGAACTCAGCAATCCTCCTGCCTCTGACTTGTGAGTGCTGGGATTACAGGTGTGAGCCACTATGCCCAGCACTGTGGTATGTGATACTGATTGCTGGTGGATGTGAGTCACCTCAATTGGTATTGTTGTATGTGGTTACTGGGGATCAAACTCAGGACCTTGCACTTGCTATGTGGGCACTGGAACCACTGAGCTAAATCTCCAATCCCAGTGAGCATTTGTTTTATAGATTGAGCAAACCTATGGAAAGCACCACACCAAGAGTGAACCCGAGGTAAGTTATGGACTCTGGGTAATGACAACCTATCAGTGTGGCTGATGGCTGTCACAAACAGTTCTGGACAGTGATGTGAGGGGAGGGTGCAGAGTAAGAGGGACAGGGAATATATAGGAACCTTCCATCCACAAGGTCAACTTTTCTGAGAACTTAAAACTAGTCTAATAACAAAGTGTACCAGAAAAAAAAAAAGCTATGTATATAATGTTTTAGGAGTACGCAGAGAAAAACAATTCATTCAGCCTCTGAAAAATAGAACAGTTCACGGAGGTCATAGATGTTACTCAAAGTACTTAGCATTTCTGTTTCTAAGTTTCTTCAGTTTCCAAATACTGTAATTATTTGTTCATTTACAGGGAAGGGTATGATCTTCAGAGCAGACAATCGTTATTCCAAGCCCTAGTCCCAAGATTAAGTGACCTTGACAAATTACATAATTACTTATGCTCTGGCTTCCTCATTTATAAATGTAGAAATAAATCACTTAGGGGAAAATATCTATGCCACAGAAGTAATTTTTCATTTCTTTTCTTTTTTAATTGACACATAATTATCATAACTAAGTCACATGATTTCTCTAGCTCCTAGATTTCTAAGTGGAGGTGCTCAATTCCCATGAGGCTTCTTGTTTTTGACTTTGCTAAAGCAGCTGGCGTCAAAATGTAGACATGTGCCCTGCTGCTGTCAGAACCAGCCTGGAGGACCTGGGGTCCAGCTTTAGGTGGGAACAACCTAAGATCAGGCCTCTTACGGTTCCTCCAGGTTAACCTTCCAGCAGTTGTTTCTTCCCTCCTCTACCATCCTTTCCCCTGCTATACCGGACTCTTCCTTCTCTACTGGGTCTCCTCCAAACATCCTGCATTGCTATCTTAAAGACCACCCTATTTTGATCTCCTTATAATCTCTGTGTGTTAGTCAGCTTTCTTGTTGCTGGAATTAAATCCCTTAAACCTACACACCACTTAAACAGAAAAGGTTTGTTTGGCTATAGTTTGTATGTAAGGTTTTTTTTTTAAATTACCCTTTCTTAAAGTAAAACCTAGGCCTACTATGTGATGCAGACATTTGGCTCCAAGTTACCCGAGAAATATTTCCACACAGATGCTTGTATACCAGTGTTCCTAGCAGTTTTATTTGTTCACAGTAGATAAAAACTCTGAGACAAGCCAAATATTCTCTAGCAGGTGAAAGGATAAATAAATCGGGATAGATCCACACAATGGAATGCTAGTTAGTTTTTTTAAAGGAGCAAGGTATTAGTACAAAACCATAAGTGAATTTCAAAATCATTTTTAAAAGCATAATCTGGTCTATGGTAACAAAACATACATCAGAAGTAGCAAAGAAAAAGAGGCAAAGGTAAAGTGAATGATGAAGAGACCTGAGGAAGCACTTGAGGGTGATGGGAATTATTCTAGGAATTACTCTTATGGCCAGGCATGGTGATTATTCTCTGTATTTTTCAGAGCTTACTGAATTACATTTTAAATGCATGCAGTTTATTAGACATAATTATGACTCAATTAAATTGGTTTTAAAAACTTTAATAGGATGGAAGGAATTGGGATATGACAAAACAGTTCATTATACTGCAAATGGATGAAATAACTCACTGAGAGGAAAAGCTCTAAGTAACTGAGAATTAGTGGAATATTAAGCCTGAGGGAAAACTCTGCCCATAGCACCAGACCCATCTGATAAAGCTGTTGCCTACAAGGGTCTTGGTTAATAAATCTGAGAGTGCTGTCCATGTGAACTGGAACTGAACAGTCACACAAATGGATGGCAGAAGGCAGGAGCCAGGCATCTCACTGTTGAAGTGGAGGTTATGGAGCAACAGGAAGAGACTAGAATGATCTGTGAAATAATGGGTTAAAGTTGGTTTTACATCAGTAGGATTTCATTTAGCTTTGTATAGATATAAACTGCTGTGCATTATCCAGCAATAGTTATGCACATGTATGTATATGTGTTCTAGTAAACACATATATTTCCTAGACTGAAAGGATCTAAAAGCAATGTCACAAAGTCTAATACCAGATTTGAGTCTCTGTAGCCATTGTCCTGTAAGAGGAACCAGAGCTTTCTGGGAAAATGGTTGCCTCTAGGGTTGGGGCAAGAAATATTCCAGGGGAGCCTGTGCGGGAGTAAGGGATTTTCAACAACAGCCTAGTTACATTGCTGAAAGGATGACAAAAGAATGCAGAAGGCAGCTAAAAGAGCCCTCAACAGCCACTGCTGGGAAAATGTGAGCAATAAAATACATAAAGAAGTAGCAGATTACAATCCACAGGATAAAGTAAATATCCAACAGTCTGCATAGATATAAATACACTGAACAATAGAATAAATAAATGGGATAACAGATAAGCCTCCTATGCAGAAATGTTCCAAGTAATTCATAGAAATTGTATGACCTCAAGGAGACACAAAGTAAATCTCTGCTCCTTAACTCTGGGCTGCTCATGGGGACTTCCTTCCAAAAGCACAGTACGGAAAGGAGAGAAGAGAAATTTGGTAGAGTATGTTGGCCAGTGTCCTGTGCACTTCCACACTGATAAACCTTTTTCCACTCATGTCACCCAGAAGTGACCCTTCCCCTGCAGAGAGACAGCCTCACTGTGGGCCAGCGGCTCCCCTGCAGACTTCCACGTGGGTGGTGGAGGGATGGGGGTTGGGGGCCTCTGACTTTTCCCCTAGTACATGACCTTGGCCTCTGTGCACCTCCCCATGGAGAACTACCCTTGAATTCATGTCTTCAAGCAGCGCGGTGGAGTTCAACCTGTGCACTGGTGGTGACCCACTTGGTTTGACCGTCAGAAACCTAGAAATGTTTCATCTTGTAGCAGCAACACCATAACCAACAATTGCTACCTCATAAAAACAAAGAAAAATTTAATGAACTAAACAGAGCTATGGGGGACACAAAAAGTAGATATCAAAACTAAATTCATGCCAAGAAATTTGAAAGGTTGGGTAATAGATTTTTTTGAAATGTAAAGGCTTCTCAAATTGGCTTAGTGATGGGGAGGAAAGCATGAGTAATCACCAGCCTTTAAAAGAGACTCCCCTGCACCCACCCGCCCACAAGACAGCAGCCCAGACAGTTCTATAAATTATTTTTTCAAGTTTCCAAGACGCAGATAAATAATCCATCTCTATTAAATTGGTATTAAATTGGTTCAGGGACAAGATCCACCCCACTGATTTTAAGAGCAATTTATAAAGTTAGTTCTATGTCAAAACTGTAGAAAAGAAAATTATGCACAAATCTCACTGATGGTCACAGATGAAAGAAACTTTACTCAGTAAGAAAGCTTGCCTTTTTATCCTTGCTTGTGTTGTGTCCTCTTCCCTGGGGAGCTGGCTCAGAAGAAGGGTCCTGCTCCTGGGTTCGGGGATTGCTCAGCTCTGGGCCAAGACGGAGTGCAGGGAGGAAGGAGAGTATGGTAAGTCTGGAGGCTCTAACTCTAGTTTGTCCCCAAATTCCTTTGCTGTGTTGACTCAGTTGGCTTCTGCCAGGGCTTGATCTCCTCAGGGAGGATTCCTACAATAACATGAGGTGACTCAGCCATACGGAGAACCGACGTCACCCATGTAGGCTTCTGTTCTTATTTCTGAAAGCGGGAGCTCTGATTCATCGTCTGAATTCTAAGCCTTCACCATCAAGAGACAGTGGGTAACCTATGAAAGCAAATGGGTCAAAGAATCAACTCTCACAGTGCCTGGCTTGGCCCAACATAGTTTAAAGAGCTCATTCACCACTGACTTCCAGAGAGATGGTATTTGCCTGGCTAAGGTGATCATCCTCCCCAGGAAAGGCAGCTGAGGAATGCAGATTATTGAGATAGGAGGTTGCTCACTGGCAACTTCAGAATATTTGTATAGGAAATGACTCAGGCCACAAAGCCTGGAACATCCATAATCCACACAGAAATATATTCTGCATACATATATATCAACTAAGTTAGCCACGCTGACAAATATCCTCATGGGCTAATTAGAGCTGTGATTGCTTGTTTCCTAAAAGAGGCTTAAGGGTACTATGAGTCCTTGGAGAATAACAAGAGTGAATCTGCATGTACTGTGGCCACTTGGAACAGTTTTGTGCAAAATGTGCTGTATCATCATTGAGTCCTGAGCTATTGTGAGTTACAATCACACTCCTTGGACTGGGCCTGTAGAAGCACAGCTCTCCTGAGAGCTTATCATCAACTTGCAGACAGCTGGACAAAAGTCAGATGTCCCGTTTCAGAGGGGGACAAGATCTGGGCTTTTCTGCCCTGGAATCCCAACCACTTCCTAAAGCACTCAGCCCCAGCACCACTTTCTGGGTGTAATGATTTTCTTCTGTCTATGTTGAATATTACTCATTACAGTCCCTTGATATTTGTGCAGGATTTTGTGGATATTAAAATCTTCAGATGTTTAAGTCCCTTACAAAGAAATGACAATGGTTTTGTACAAAACCAATGCACAGGTTCTCTCTAGACTGCAAATACCTAATACAAATGAATGACGAGGAGATGGTTGCTTAGCTGTGTTGTTCAGGCAATAACTAAAATGTGTTATTCTCCTCAGGGAGGGACACTGGGTCTAAAATATGTGCATGTTACTTTAATAAAAATGAATAATTTAAAAACACACAAGGCATCTCCTGGTGTCAGGCATCCCCAGTCCTTAGTCTAGCTGTGGTATGTTTTACTAAAGTGGCTTCTATTCAGAAAAAGAGACAGATTTACCTTGATTGCAGGAGACGAAGAGAAATCAATATGCCTTCGTACTGCCTTTCACAGAATAAGATGGCTCACGTCTATATAGATTTGTCTCCTTCCACCAAGAGAATAAAGGGAGATGGCTTTCTGAGGGTTGGCTCAGATCACGGGAGATGTGACTGGAATCCAGCGAGCACACCTTCTGGTCACTGAAGGGATGTTTCAGAGTTAGGGGACACCATAATGAAATGCTGCCTGAGCCTATGTTTTGAGGTGTGCAAAGCCTCTTTCCATTGTTAAAAAAAAGAGAGAGAGAAAAGACAAAAACAATTCCCCAGGGGGCACATTTTAGCGGATGCCAAATCCTCACCCATGTGAAAAACAAGTAATTTACTCACACTTCATCCTTCCTCCAAAGAGAGGGAAAGAAAAGTGGGGGGAGGGGGAGGAGCACGTTAACTATTTATCCTCTGCTTCCAAGGGACCACACGTGAGTGACATTCCAACCTCTGTCGGTGTGTGGGACTGGCTGAGTTCATGTCCACAGTGCCCGCTCAGGACACAGCCGAGAGGAACTGCAGGGTGGCAGAAAGTCAGAAACAACGGGGCCCCGCTGCCCTCCCCACTCAGCCACCCCTCCCTGCTTCCACCTACCCCTTCGCTGCGCCCCTGTTCTCACCGTCCCCCTCTCCCAGGACCTCCTGCTCCCCCCAGTCCTCCAGCTGATGGTCCCACTGGTCCCCTCTCATACCTCTCCCCCATTTCTGTAGTTCCTAGAAGGAACTGACCTTAAGCCACGGAAAGTTGAACAGCCTCACTGTGCTCTGGGAAACTCAGCATTCACACTGTTGATTGCTGGCCATGCTTGGCAAAGACCCAGCCCTGTTTCTGGAACTGAACGGTGCCGGCTTGTGAGCTTTGCGAAGTCTGTGGGGTGAACCATGAGAACTTGTACTACCTTTCATGAGGCGCTAGCTTTGTGCTTTGCCCAGGTCACCTGAAAGACAAGCAGGAAGATGAGGGCATGCTCTACTGGCGGGTGTGTGCACGCTGGGAGAGAGAAGGCAGTCACCGTGGGGGAGACAGCTGACGTCTCCTTGGAACGGAAGACTCACCTTCGCTCAAATCTGAGAAGCCACAACAATGCCGGGACATTGAAGAGCCTGTTTTCTGCTCCAGCTACTGTGATGTCTTCTTTTCGCCCAGGTAAAAGTAACTGTTGCTGGGAGGATGAAATGAGCTAAAACTGAGGCTGCTGAGGGCACTCCTGGCTGACCCGTTAGATAATGAGGTTTGGCTCCGGCCTCTTTGTAACAGTCTCCATGGGCTTTGGAAAGCCTCAGGCCGTGTGGTTAGGATGGAGCTGACTTCCTCCCACTGGGGACACAGAAAACCCCAAACCGGTGGATCAGAGCACCAACCCATTTAGCCACGATAGCTAGTTTCTAGGATGCAGAGTAACTTGAGAAGCGTTATCCATGGGAATGCAGAGTGGGATGACAACTCTGGAAAAGAGCTCAACAGTTTCTTTAGATACTAAACACTCAATTGTCATATAACCAAGCATTTGCCCAAAGATTGGGCATTGTCACCAGTGAAATGAAAACTCTTGTTGACATAAAAACTTGTCTGCAAATGTTTATAGGAGACTAACCCTAGAATGGAAATAGTCCTGATGGCCTTCAATGGGTGAACAGTTAAATCAAACTTGGTTCAGCCACATAGACTCCCATGAAGCAACAGAAAGAGGTAACCGTGCCTACATGAAATAAACCACATGAGTCTCCCCGGAGCCGGGCTGAGTGCAAACACCAGCCACAGAGGACTGCATACTCCATGAGTCTATTTATATATAGTGTTATGGAAATGACAAAATTACAGTAATGAGGAGCAGATCACCAGGGATTTAGGAGGGGTTGGGCAGGAAGGAAATCAGTGTGGCCATAAAAGAGCTCATGGCATCCTGGAGGTGCAGGGGATGTTCTGTTTTACCTGTATCAGCTTTGACATTCAGGTTGTGATCTTCAATATCATTTTGCAAGATATTAGTTATCATTGAAGAAACTGGGAAAAGGGTACACGGGATCTGTTTGTGTTATTTCCTACAATGCATGTCACTACCATCTCCTCACAAGTAATTTTAATGTGCAACCGCAGGTGGGAAATACTAACCTATGTGACCCTACGTGTAGACCTTTTTCCATGTCAATCCCTTCTCTTCCTTGCTTAGATTCCACAACGCATCTTTTGAGTCATTTTAACCAATACCTTGAGCCTCCTGGTTTCCATGTCTTTATGTTTAAAGATAGGTTCTTGGAAGAAGCATCAGATGTGCAGTTGTGATTTTTTAAATTTAATTTGATAATCTTTGATTCACAATGGAATATTCTGTCTATTAACCTTAATGTAGTAGCAAAACTCTTAAAAACATAGCTATAGCCAAAGACTTTCTGAACAAAACCCTGCTTGCACATGAAATAATACAAAGAATCAACAAATGGGATCACATCAAATTAAAAATCTCCTGCATAGCAAAAGAAACCACCAACAGAGTGAAAGATAACCTACAAAATGGGAAAAAAAATTTTACTAGCTACTTCCCAGTAGAAGACTAACAGCTACAATATATAAAGAACGAAAAATATTGGGACCCCCAACCCTTAAATTTAAAACACGGTAATCTGAAATGAATACACTCCTTGTATGAAGAAATACAAATGGTCACTGAATACCTGAGAAGATGTTCATCTTCACTGGTCATTTGAGAAATGAAAATTAAAACAACACTGAGATTGCATCCCACTCCAGGATGAAAATGGCTACCATAAATAAGTGAAGCAATAACAAATGCTAGCAGGGCTGTGAGGAGAAAGGAATCCTTCTTCATTGTTGTTGAAACTGTAAACTGATACAATTACTATGGAAACCATTATGAGAGTCCTCAAAAAACTGCCAGTAGGGTTTCCATAACATCCAGCTATTCTCCTTCTAGGTATCTTCCCCAAAGAGTTAAAGACATCATTCCAAAGTGATATATGCAAACCCATTTTATAGCAGTACAATTCATGATAGCTAAATCTTAGACCTAAGATGTTGATTTGTTGTCTTCTGGCTTGAGTTGTTGGTGTTGAAAAATTAGCTCTTCCTCTGAGGCTCATCTATCATTTTTCTGTATCTTCTTAAGAGTTTCACTGTCTTTGGACATCACAATTTTTTTTCATTATTCAGTAAACTTTATTGGTACATTATATACACAGCTCATAATCACACAAAATATTGGGGAATTTGCACCAATATGTGACACAGGTCATTTCTCATTTTTACCCACATCCCTGCCCACCCACCCCCTCCCCACCCCCTACATACATACTCTTTTATTTTTTTCCAAATCATATTTATTCCTTCCCCTTATTACATTCTCACACCAAATTCCTTTTGGATATTACAAAAACTATCATACATTCTAAAGCTCCTTTACCTCTACAGGTACTTATATCAAAGAAAAGATCTGGTATTTGCATATCTGTGTTCTTTTTATTTCACTTAT
>PVIC010048897.1:0-13327 GCA_004025085.1 Thryonomys swinderianus
CGCAGACCCCGCAGGCCCCGCAGGCCCCAGAGACCCTGCAGACCCCGCAGGCCCCGCAGGCCCCGCAGGCCCCGCAGGCCCCGCAGGCCCCAGAGACCCCGCAGACCCCGCAGACCCCGCAGGCCCCGCAGACCCCGCAGGCCCCGGAGACCCCGGAGACCCCGCAGGCCCTGCAGGCCCCGGAGACCCCGCAGACCCTGGAGACCCCGCAGACCCTGCGACCCTGCAGACCCCGGAGACCCTGGAGACCCCGCAGACCCCGGAGACCCCAGAGACCCGGCCCTGCGGACGCCCGGTGCCTGCTGAGCGCCGAGCAGCGGGTCGGCGGCCTGCGGTGCGGGGAGCGAGGGCTGCAGGAGCGAGGGCGAGGCGCTCTTGCAAAAAGCGAGTCTCAGGTGATGGAAATTTGTCCTTTCCTTCCAGATTAAACTTCGATGAAGGAGGAGCAGGAATCCCGGGGTCCCCGGCCCCGCTGTCCCCGAGCCCGGCTGCCCCCTCCGCACCCGCGGCCTGGGCTCCACCGGGCTCCGCTCGGCCTCCGCGGACCAGCTCGCTGTGAGAAGCGCCCTGGGCCGGTCAAGCCGCTCGGCACCGTCCACCGCGACGTGGCCTCTTTCCGCGTTCAGTCAGACGCCAAACATGTATTTTATTTTACTACCAATGTCTTAACATGCGCACCCTCTATTCATTCTTGTTGAACCGATTATTTTCATCCCCCGTTACCAACATGTCAGTGATTCCCATCGAGTTAGAATCGCCTGGAATTTTAATTCTAGACGGAGCTCATCTTTTGTTCATTTCTGTCTGCGTTTTTGTTTTTGCGATAGTCGACTTGCTAAATGATAACTCTGTCGGGGTTACTTTGTCCTACATTCATTGCAAGTTCTTGCTGAACTTCGTCCCCCGAGAATGATTTCAAAAGTAATCTTTGCATGATAACTTTTCTAAGGTTCATTTACGTAGTACTTAAAAATAAAGGTATTTCCTTCTCATAGCTAAATGTTAGCTTATTTTGAAAGTCCACACTCGAAGTTCTTTACCTTTTAGTATTTTTCTCTCATTTAATTCCTTCATTTATCTGGAGTAAATTTTTCTGGTATCATATATTAAATGAAAGCATTTCTTCTGTATTGGTTGTAATTTTGCATTAGCATATACTTAACTTGGAGATACATCAATGCATATTCCATTGCACATTCTACATATTAATTATTTTGTCAGTGTCGTGCTATCTACTGTTAGAGCAGCAATGGAGGGACATATGAAGTTATCTCTTTGCAAGGAATCAAGGAGTCAACTTACTGATTCTATATTATCTTCCTTTCCAGTCAGCCCCAACCTTATTTGCAAAGGCTCATCTTCAAATTACAGATAACTGAATTACACAAGCTCAGAAGCACTAGGAATAAACCAGTCAAGAAAACCGAAGAGCTTGTATTATCTTCCCTAACCACCGTGAAGTTAAGTCCTTAAATAAGAAGAAACAAGGCAAATCTTTTAGGTGGATGAGACCTGTTTTTAAGAAAGGAGACTTGTTCCTGAAATCTGGTCATTCTCATTCCCGGAAATATTTTCCTTACCGTTTGAGTCATGATGCCGGTGGGTACTTTAAATTGAATCGCTCATAGAAATGTGCTTGGCCAACTCATGCAAAAGAAAAATAAAGCCAAAGAAAGAAGAACTTGTATGTATATAAAACATCCATGCACACATGTACACAAACACACACACACACACACACACCCTAAAACAACATTAGTGGTACAATTAAAATAAAGGAAATGAATGGTTCGATATTTCTCAAAAAGTGCAGGGGTATGTGTATTTTCTCCTAGAAACAGTTTCTGAGCGCACCAGAGAAGACAAAAGTAAAAAGGTAGAAGATGAGAAAGGAAGAGGACGGCTTTCACCCTGGCAGGAAAAAAAAAAAAAACTGAGCCAAAACTAGTTCGTATCAATGAGATTTTGAAGTCACGCTGCATCTCCTCCCCTGGAAGCTCCCTGGCGGGCAGCGGGTCGGCGGCCTGCTGGGCCACCACGTGGGCTGCATGCGTGGTTCGCGTGGCGCCTGCTCAACTGTGGCCGTCAGTCCTGGAGGCGCGAGGCTCGGACGGGATGAGGAGGCTCCTGCCGGGCGAGGGCGCAGCCGCGGCGGGGACAGCCCGGACGCTGCTCGCCCGTCTGCGCGGGGTCAGTTAAACCTCTACCGCGGTGACAGCCACGTAAAAGTATCCGCGCGTAACACCGGAGAGCAGTAGGTCACGCGTAATAGTGTAAAGTGTACAATAAGAAATGATCTCGCTGGCTTATGAATGAACTACACCATACTTTTAATCACTGCTTAAGAGTATGCCCCTTTCACTTCTAAACGTTTACTGTGAAAACCATATGCTGTGTTCACGGGTAGTAGCTTCACACATTTCACGTTTACTGTACCCTTTGATTGCAGCAAGAACCCACGAGGAACGGGCTTCCGCCGCGGCTCTTCCCGGGTAAAGCACTCAGGGCCCGTTTCTCGCCAAGCGACACGTGGCTGTGCTGGATTTCACACAGTGTGTCTCAACTTAGGCCTTTTCTTTGAGCTTTGTAAGTCTTTTTAAAATATTGACTTTATTTAGTTTTAAAACAGATTTTACAAAGTAACTTATATAGATCTCCATGGACTGTTTCTTATATTCACGATTTTGTTTAAAAGAAATGACCTTTACTGTGTTTCTTTAATTCATTTCTTATTTGACTACGGTGTATCTTCAATAGCAATTTTCAAGGACACATATTCAATACATTTGGAAATCTCTACGTAGCCAACAATGTCATTTTAGTAAGTGGCAATTTATTTGAACAAAATTCTCAAGTCATGAGGATTTCCTGCTCAGGCCATGTAGAAACTGGCACTTCTAAAAGTTACCTAGAGTTATGAGCATAGGAACCAGTCCCTGCCCCGGGTGTAAGTACTACTAACCGACTACTACTGACAGTGCTCTCTGTGAAGGCAGAAAAACGCTGCTCCCCCCTCCCAGGTGTCCTGGTCCCCAGGACCTGTGCACACTTACTCTACACGCGCGGAGAATCTTGCGGGTGTAACGAAGGATCTGGAGAGACACGGGTTGCCCGGCTTGTCCCAATAGGCCTAATGCAATTAGAAGGATGCTTGTGAGTGAGGGGGGGGGGGTGTACAGGCAGAATCGGAGACGGAGACGGAAACAAGAGTCAGTGATTCCAGGCCGCGAGCCCTGAGTGCGGCCCAGAATTTGGGAGCCGAGTCTCCGTAGAGCCTGCCTGGGCCACATAGGGAGCTCAGAACCAGCCCGAACTACAAAGCGAGACCCGGTCTCAAAAATAATAATAATAATAATAATAATAATAATAATAATAATAATAATTCAGTTGAACTAATGAACATATCTGTCATCTCATATAATTATCTTTTTTCTTTCCTTTCTCCTTACCTCCTTCCTTCCTTTTTTCTTTTGTACAGAGAACATTTAGAATTTGTCCTTTCATGCTGTTGCGACAGCCCTTCATTTTCTTAAGCCTCTATTCAATCCACCTGCCCAAATGCCTTACTTGAGTAGTTTATTTGGAAAATTTTAAGAAAAAAATATAAGTAGCATATTCAGAGTGGCATGGCATAAGCCACCTACAAGGTAGATAAACAGTCTCAGAAGTGAGCAAAACCAGGAGCCTCCCTACACCTACCGGCGAATGGGAAAGCGGATGATCCCAGAGAAGTAAAAAAAATCCCAATAATGATACGATGAGCTCCAAAGTCAGGGAAAGAAGATTTTGAGGGTCACAGATATAACATTAGCCCAAGGAATTGGAGAAAATCATTTTTATTGGGATGTCTTCTCAGAAGTACTTCTTCCACCAAAATGGAATTATTCCCTCATAGTAAACTATAAAGTGGCGTTAACAACGACTATTTCCTTCTCACTCACAAAATGTCTTCAGACGTCTTGGTGGCGTCTGCACACCGGCATCACCCCTTGGCAGGCCTAGGACTGGTCTGCAGAGCAAGCCAATGGCACATTTGCACATAGTCTACATCTCAAAGTAAACAGTGAAGTGTTGCTATAGATAGAGATGTTGCTATAGAAATGCACAGTTGAAAAAGAATGTGCTTCTTGACAGTACTGAAATTGGCTGCTTTTTATTTAAATGTGTTCTGATATAAAAATAATAAGGTGTCTTTCAAATAAGTCTTTTAAGCCTCTCATCCTGTCCTTCCCATGCTCCTTTGGAGTTATTAAAACTTGAGCTTTACTTGTCGACCCCTGACAGGTACTGTATCTTCTTAGACAGGAACTGAAGCACCATTTAAAGACGGCAATGCCAGCAGAGATCTGGTGTTTGAAAGTGAACCTGTCATGAATTCCAAATGTGGCCCAAATAAAATCACCCCCGCACAGGTCTGATAGTGAGACTACTTAGCGGTGTTCAGGGGGCCTGATGCTCTGTCAGCCTCCACGTGTGAGACCCTCTGTCGCCCAGACCCCCACTTCTGCGGACACGGACCACAAGTCTTCACAGGCGCAGCCACCCTGCCTCGCCACCGGCTGCTTCCGCCACCGTAATAAACCCAGAACAACAAGGAGATTGTCTTCCTCTGCTTTTTTACCTAATGGAAACTGCAGTCACCAGAATTTCTATTCAACTGTGAGTAAATATCAAATAGATTGATATTCTCAAGATTTGTTTTCAAAGGGCGTGTTCACAACTTATGTATAAAATGTAGTAATTGAAAGCACGAAGTATAGTGAACCCCCACTACTGGGCATTCAAATAACTAACCTAAACAAGGGGTATTTTAGAAAATTTTTTGTGGTCTGAAACAAAGTTAACCTGTAATTTCAAAGATTTTTAAGAAATATGGACTATAAACAAGGTTCAAGTGAAGTCTAGGTTATGCCTGCTTATTGATTAGCAAACAGGCAAAAGATCATCAAGGATAATGGTTATCAGAGACCCCAGCAGTATGTTCTGGTCTCCTGCTCAGTGCCACAACACAAAGGTAAAAGAAAAATTCAAGGACAGAATTGAAGAAACAGAGAAATGGAGAGCCAAGATGACAAATGTTAGCACAGGCAAGACTGAACATCAAAGGCCCCACACCCAGAGCTGCCGATATTTACTGGTGACATCCCAGTTGAGGTTAGGGGCTACGTGGGAGGCTGTGTAGTTACTGTGATACATTGCTGATGTAAGCAAGGTTTGTAAAGGAAAAGATAAAGCACTCTTGAATTAAGAGCAGAATAGACAAAATAAAGGTTGTGGTTAATGATTAGGCTTATCTTTTTAGTAAAGAAGGTTTTAACCCATGGGACAGAATTTGGGTAAGAGATAGTGTGACCGCAGCATGTAGGCTCCAGCTAGATTCACGTCTCAAAACAAGTCAGTCTGTGTGCTTAACCCTGTGCCTGCACTGCTCTGGGCCTGTTTGGGGCATAATCAATAAGGTAGGTCTCCACAGCTGGTAAAGAAAGGACACTGAGGAACAGAAAATGCTATAAAACAGAAAATTACATGACAAGGAGGAAATGCTGTTCAAATTCACTGTTACCCATATCATTAGAGACCATGTGACTGGACAGGGAGAAGACCTTGCATACTTAGAAATCTGAACAGAGCTACGAAGGAACTGGGCTTGATGGTACACACCTGTAACCTAGCACTTGGGAGGCTGAGGCAGGAGGATCACAGCCACAAGATGGGCTACATAATGGGTTCAGAGCCAGGCTGGACTACAAAGGTAGACTCTGCCTCAGGAAAATAAAAGCCACGAAGAAGTAAGGACAAGTTCAGGAAATGCTGTGAGCAGTGAAATTTTCATTGCATGGATCTCAGACGATTGTATGGGGCATAGTCATTAGCCATTAGCACTTAGGAGGGGCTTAAGTCACAGAGTATCTTCTAAGCCTCCTCTTCCACTGACACTGATGAAATTGGCTCCCTTTGTGAGCCAGCTGCTCTTGACACAGGCACATGAATGACAGGAGAAGATAATAGGGATCTGGCCTCAGCCTAATTTGGGTTTGAGTCCTGCTTTTGTGTTTTAAGCACAGAAACTATGTGGCGTCATGGAGTCACTCGGCTCAGAAACCTCAGCTCACTTAGCTACGGAACAATAACAGCCATCGGATGAGCCACAAAGAGCTGCGGAGAGATAAATAAGGGCTTTGGCGTGAACGATCATCTAACGAAGTGTTTTACAAATAGTAAACTGTCAAACAACGGTAGCTAAAAATGTACTGACGATGTAAATCACACGGCTTTTTAAAACTTTTTACATGGAAATTGTACTTGATTCATAGAACACTGACAAAAATTATACAGAGAAGTCGCAATGAGATAATTTGCCAAACCCAAAATCAAGCTTGTAACTTCATGAGACTCAGTTTTAGCACAAGTGTCCTTCTCAGTTGAAGGACTTGATCCCGGCGCGTATTGCTGCACTGAGTCAGCGTGTCACTTACTGACTGTCGCCGGCCACACTTCTGAGGAGAAATTGCCAGTCCTTCTATAGAAAGTCCTTCCACGCAGCTGTGTCTGATGATCCTGAGTCATTATTCTGCCTGAGGTTCTGACGTTTTGAGGAAACTACCGAAAATGGGACAGACCTTGCTCAGGGGCACAAGCCTATCACCATGGCACTACTAATGACATTCTGATCACCGAGTTACTGTGGTATTTTCTTGTTATCTCAAATTTAAAACTCCTTTTTCTTCTCTTCTAATTCTGTTTGTTAGCCTAGGCCCTGTAAGAGGGGAGAAAAATAAGCCCCGCTTCCAGGAGGGAAGATTATCAACGAGTTCATAGATACGTGCTGAGGACACTACGTATCGAGTATTTGGGGAGATACTGTGAGGCTGTGCAAATCCCTGTTACTAGTTAACATTCTTGGAGTTGTTTAGTAAGTGCCTGCACCTTGTCTCTACTAATTATTAAAGCTCTACATAATATTATACTAATTTTTTTTGAGACAGGGTCTTGCCTTGCAGTTCAGGCTGGCCCTGAGCTCACTGTGTAGCCCAGGCAAGCCTCGAACTCAGCAATCCTCCTGCCTCTGCCTCCCGAGGGCTGGGATGACAGGTTTGAGCCACCAAACCTGGCATTTGTGATATGTGGTACTGATTGCCGGTGGGCCTGAGTCACCACACCCAGTATTGTTGCATGTGGTTACCAGGGATTGAGCTCAGGACCTTGTGCTTGCTAGGCAGGTGCCGGGACCACTGAGCTAAATCCCTGACCCAATATTATACTATTAAAGTAGTATGCAAATAAATGTTTTCTATTTCCCTCATTTATCTACATTAATTGATTAGAGTTATTTCCTTCTATATATGTTTATTCATTCAATCAGTCATTTATTTATCCCACTATGCACTAAAGAATATTTGTTTTATTCTGTGATTTGTCATCTACGCTAGCATTTCTCTTGCTGCTCACATTTTACAACTTTGGCTATGGGGATCCCTTTCAAGAAGTCTCCAGAATATTGTACTGTGTCAGTCCCCCTTCATTTTATTACTTATTTTTGTCATTGTTCAGTTGTGTTTTCTTCTAAGCGTTTACAAGTTTTCTGATGTTACAAAACATTTGTTTTTAGTCTTGTTCCAAATCTAGCATTCACCACTCCTCAAGGAGCGAGTCCTTGTTCATTTTAGTTAGAAACTAATACATGGGCGATAGTTCCTCGGAGAATAGAGCCAGCAAAGTAATTACGTGTATTCATCCGTGAGTATGTACATATCTGTAATTAAAGGGGGCCAAATAAAACAAGAGGTTTCAACTTCAGATAAATAATATATTATATTCGCATATTTGTAATATATATCCAAAATATTGCATAGGGCATTATGACATGAAATATGCATTTCTTAGTGATTGAGAATTCACATTTAACTACATGTCTTGCATTTTAGTTGCTATATCTGACAAGTGTAATATTTATTTCTTTGTAAAACATTCTAAATGTATAGTAACATGAACATGAATTATTATACATCGGCACTCTGGCAACACAAGGATTGTGCCACCGCCACCCTGATTTGCTTAAGTACATTTCTTAGTTAGAACATCTTTGACAGTGAGGAACTTGGCACTCATTATCTACTGTGTATTTATTTATTTATTCACCCTTGGTTTATACGTAGTTTATCAATAGCAATTATTAAAAGACAAATCAATCAACTAGAGAACAGGTCTTGGGCCGTGGATTTGGCTCAGTGGTTCTGGCATCTGCCTGGCAAGTGCAAGGTCCTGAGTTCGATCGATCCCCAGTACCACATATCACAATACCAGGCGTGGTGGCTCACCCTGTCATCCCAGCATTCAGGAGGCAGAGGCAGGAGGGTTGCTGTGAGTTCAAGGTTACCCTGGGCTATATAGTGAATCCAGTGGCGGCCTGAATTACAAAGTGAGACCCTGCCTAAGAAAGAAAACGGAAAGAGAACAGATCTTGGTGTACAATGTTAATATTAGCTTTAAAGTATATGGATAAAATTTAAAAACCTTTGGACCATTATTTTTTTTTCCTTACTGCCTTCACTGATGTCATTAAATAAATTGCAATGCTTGGGATTCATTTTTCCTTTTCTTTATTCCATTTTGAAATCCCAAACCTTCAATTAATTTTTTGCATATTAAAGTCATTCTTTGTTATTTACAGTTCAGGGATTTACTGATCCATAGAATCTCACAACCGTCATCACAAGAACCATCGAAAACAGTTCACTTAATGTAACTCCTTTATAGCAAAACTCCACTCTCAACCTCTAGCAATCTATAAACTATCTCTTTGATTCTCTGCTGATCAGAATGCCAATTAAATAAAATCATATACAGTGGTATTTTTAGTCAATTTTCTTTCATTTGACAGAGTACATTTAAGATGCATCCATTTCTACTGCAAGACTCTCTTGCCCATTCCTTTTGTGATGAGTAAGATTTCACTGAAGCCTGTGTCACAGATTTGTTACCAATTTACCTGAAGAAACACGTCCACACTGTTTCGCAGATTATGAACATTTACATAGATCCTACAGTGAATTATATGACTGTGTTTTCCATAGCCCTGAAAATTTACGGTAGACATATGCCTGCGATCACCAGATCTGATGGTGACTGTTACAAGGACACTCTTGTTTACAAAACGACTGTATCATTTGGTATTTCTACCCGGGATGAATTAAGAGGCCCCACTGCTCAGTCATCAGGACTTAAAATCGTCATTTAAAAAAAAAAATTTAGTCATTCTCAAAAGTCTAAAATAATAGTACATGGTGATTTTAATTTGGATTTTTGAATAAATAATGATGTTGAACGTCTTACTATGTGTTTGCTATTTGATCATTTTAAATTTAATTTTTCAATGAAATTTTAACATTTCTTTTATATATTCTGGGGGAAACACATTTTTATCAGAAATATGAATTTCAAGTATTTCTATCAGTCTTTGTTTTTTCATTTTCCCAAGAATGTCTTTGTTGCAGAGGAAAATTTTAATTCCAGTAACAAACATCAGTTTTATTGTTAGATATCAAACTTTTGGTGTTGTTTCTACAAATTCATTCCCAAACCCAGGTTTTGATCCCATGAATTCTAAGAGCTTTACATGGTGTACCTAAGACTAAGATCTAATTTTACTTAATTTTTATGAAAAGTAAGTTATGAGTTGTGGTTCTTTTTATGATTTTCCTAATATCTCACCACAATTATTTGATAATATTACTCTTTCTCCATTGAAATGCTCTTGTACTTTTGTCAAAATAGTAGATTAGGGATGAAGATTTACCTCAGTGGTTCCGGTGCCTGCCTCGCAAGCACAAGGCCCTGAGTTCGATCCCCAGTAACCACATACAATGCCGGGCGTGGTGGCTCACGCCTGTCATCCCAGCACTCGGGAGGCAGAGGCAGGAGGATTGCCAAGTTCGAGGCTTGCCTGGGCTACATAGTGAGCTCAGGGCCAGCCTGAACTACAAAGCAAGACCCTGTGTCAAAAAAAACAAAATAGTAGATTAATATAATAAAGTGGATCTACCTTTCTTTTCTCTATTACCTCTCATTGCTATATATATTTCACCAGTACCACAGTGAACCATTACTATAAATTTCAAGTTTTATAATTGAGCCATAAAATTATACATTATGGGTTAGCACATGTACACACTGTGACTGTTCTCATAAGGTGAAATACATCTATATTCTCAACTATTTACCATTTATTTGTCATAAAAATCTTAAATTTTTTCTTCCATGTTTTTTTAATTATGCAGTTCAGTGTTGTTATCCACATTACTTTACCGTGACACAGAACGCCAGCACTTGGCTCACCTATCCTTCACTGCCTCTTAGCCACTCTTTTTTTTTGAGACAGGGTCTGGCTTTGTAGTTCAGGCTGGCCCTGAGCTCACTATGTAGCCCAGGCGAGTGCTATGGGATGACAGGCGTGAGCCACCATGCCCGGCACTGTGCTATGTGGTATTGGTGGCTGGTGGGCGTGAGTCTCCATGCCCAGCATTGCATATAGTTACCGGGGATCGAACTCAGGACCTCGCGCTTGTGAGGCAGGCGCCGGAACCACTGAGCTAACCCTCCGGCCCGAGTATTCGCCATTCTCTCTACCTTTTTCTCCTTCCCCACTCTTCCTGGCCTCTGGTAACCGCCAACCTGCTTTCAGCTTCAACTTCTATGGGTCAGCTCTGCTAGGCTATGCGTATAAACGAGGCCAGGCGCTGTTTTTCCTCCTGCTCCCACTCTGCAGGAGTGTTTTGGCGATGCCTCCTGTCTGATCCTAAGGTTCACTCTTTCTTTCCTTAGCAGCATCACACCTGTCAATGAGCTCATCGAAGGCATTCTTTATTTTTGGTTCGTGTTTTATTTAATTTCTACCATTTCCATTTGATTCTGAAGTATAGTTTCCCTGTCTCATGATGAAATTACAATTCCGTCTTGCGTCTTGTGCGTCTTCAAAACGTAATCTGTGCTCATGAACTTTGACACTATGGACATTAAAGGCTATGATTCCTTGCAACTGAGGTCGACTTTTTGCTTTGTTTTGTTTTGTTTGGTGCTGGGAATTGAACTCAGGACCGTGCACTTGCCAGGAAGACGAGGCACCTCTGATCTAAATCCCCCTCGCTGAAGGGAAGGAGGGATCTCCTCTGAATATTATAAGATTTTAAAGGTATCCTTGGTCACTACCAATTAGGTGCCAGTGAGAACCACCCTTGTGCGGCTGATACAATTCAATGTGCCCCAAACATTGCCAAAAATCTACTAAAGAGTAAATATCCTTAGTTCAGAATCGTTGTGCTATAGCATTGAATATATCAATAAATAAATTCCCTCTTTGGTAATTGACACATCTGTATTATATCTAATTGTGAGTCCAGCTATTACTCTGTTGCTTTAGATGTGTGTTCCTGGCCTTGTTGTGTGCAACATAATTTTTCTTGAAGTTCTACGTAGGTGCAGGACTGCTGGTACTAGGCACACGCTTGTGCTTGGAGATGGGCACTTCCGCGCCTCTCCTAAGCCCTGTATGAGGACTTCTGCTGGTCTGCTGGGACCTGGGCTGTACTTGAGGTTTTCCACTGCTACGGTTTCCTACAGAGCACCACGGGCTTCCCATCCTCCCACCGTACACTCCCCGCTTGGGGTCTAAGTGGGTGTGCTGGAGGTCTTTGCTCAGTGTCTGCTCCCCATACGGATTTGAGTTTCCCTTTCCAACGCCTTCCAGGAAGAACCTGCCTTAGATTATTTTACTGTTTGTTTCTGAAACTTTTGTTTCTTGGCTTAGAAGGAAAGATTCTGAAAAAGCAAGGATTCTTGGATATACCACTTAAACTCCTTCTCCAGCGGGAAGTAGAATACATGCAGGTGTTGTGGCTTTCCAGTGGCTCCCTTCCCTTCCAGCGTGCTGTGGTCAGCTCTTCCCGGAGAAGAGCCCCACGCCCCGCTCTCCCCGGCCCGGCAGGGCTCCCGCCGGGGACCAGTCCCGGCCGTCGCTCGCAGTCTACCGCGAGCACTGACGACGAGGCCCGGGGAAGAGTCCGGCACTGACCCCTGCTCTTTCCTGGTCAATATCAGACGGAGGCTTCCCCAGGTTTCTCCACAATCTCTCGGTCTGTTAAACAGAAATCGTTCTCTAAGGAAGTTACGAAATAGGGTGGACTACGCAGGAGTGACCATGGACCACTGTCACAGATTCAAGTGACTCTCATGACATACTTCATAATGGAAGAGGTTGCATGGACTTTGGTAGAGACCGAACAAAAGGGAAACATGACTCAATGTGTTTACCAAGAGCATGTGCGGGTCATCAGGTAGCAGGGGTAGAGCAGAGGGGAGGAAGTCTCTTCCACAAGATCAGACATGAATCAGAAATCTAATCACAAGAGCTACAACAGGTGTTTTGCAAATGTTAACGGCTTAGTTGTTCTAATGCTGAGATGTACTTTATTTTTAAAAATGTCAACAACACAATGAATGAATTTCATTAGACATACACCTGTAGTTCTTTAAGAAAAACTACAGCATGACTTTTACAAGAAGATAAGAAAAAAATCCAGTGACAGCATGACACTCAAGAAGAAAAAAGTAGTTTTAAAAATCTCAGCAGAATCTAAAGAGAGAATTCAAAAACAACCTCCAAGCCGCTGTGGAAAAAAGTCAGAGAAAAATCTCCAATTTTCACTTTCAAGGGAAGTCTGGATACACGTTCATGAGGTGATTCCTGTGGTAGTTTACGTCTCAGTTGTATACCATCCAATGCATATTATAAAATGTTTATACACAGAATATGCAATTTATTTTTACTATAAAAATAACTTCTATATAAAATCACATGGCTAAAATGAATGAGGATATAGTTAAATTTTACTCTGAATAATTTTATAATTGCAGAAATGCAAGTTTGGGCCAGAAACAAGAGATACATACTGCCCCCAAAATAATGAGGAAGGAGGGAGGAAAAGTGAAAAGAAAGTCAGAAGAACATCACAGGAGCTGGCAGTTGCCCAAGACATTTCCTGGAAATAATGTCCGCGGTCTCTTGGGGGCATAAAGTGTGATTTTTAAATTATTGTGAAATGAGTAGGAATCTCTTTAGGAAAGTTTCAGTTTAAAAAAAATGATCTCATGAGCCAGAGATTTAGCTCAGTGATTCTGGCACCTACCTAGCAAGTCACACATGACAGTACCCAGTGTGGCGGCTCACGCCTGTCATCCCAGCACTCGGGAGGCAGAGGCAGGAGGGTTGCTGAGCTCAAGGCCAGCCCGAGCTACACAGTGAGCTCAGGGCCAGCCTGAATACAAAGCGAGA
>PVIC010048898.1:0-13347 GCA_004025085.1 Thryonomys swinderianus
AATAATAATAATAATAATTCTGTATCCTATATTCTCACTAATTTTCTTTCTTAGTGGAAGTAGCTTTTTGGTAGGTTTTGTCAAATTTTCAACATAGATAATCAGGTCAACATGTTCCTTTCTACCATAAATGCTCTCAATTTATTTTTCCTACCTCATTGCACAAGTCAAAACCTCTAGCTAAATGTTTAAAAGAATTACCATTACTTGATTTGTTTCTGGGATCAGGGGAAAAGGATTTAGTCTCTTCCATAGCATATGGTGTTGGTTCCTGATGTTTTCAACGAATGTCTTCTATTACATTAGGGAATTACCTAATTATAGGTTACTAAGATTTCTCAGAAATGGACATTGAACTTTTGTCTAAAATATTTTATTCTGAAATTGAAATAAACATATTTTTTCCTTTTGAGTTTGTTCATATTTAATTATGAACTATATAATGGTGGCTTTTATTAATTGTAGATCACATATACAGATACCTATGCTTACATATATATAAGAATTTAATGGAGCTAACATTTTTTTTAACCTAATGACATTGTAGCCATTTTAAGGTCAAAGCCAAACACATTACTGTGATGTAAACAAGCTTGCTAAACTATCTGTTACATAAAACTATAGTGCACATAATTAAGTATAATACATAATACTTGATAGTGGTAATAAATGATCATATCATTGATTTATATATTTCCATACTATACTTTTATCATTATTTTCAGGTGTTTTACTTCTACTTGTAAAAAATAAAGTGTACTATGAAGCAGTGTCCTGCAAGCTGTTACACTGGCAAGAGCGTTTTACACCTAACATTTGCTGCTTCTCTTGATTGCACCGAGAGGCCATGTTGAATGATTGATCTACATTCTGTGAGGCTATGTAAGTACATCTTTTGATGTTCCCACAACGACCAAATCACCAGATGATGCATTTCTCAGAACAAACCCATCATTAAATGAAGCATGATTGTAGCAAATTGTGTTGATTGATTTTTCAAATGGCAAACCACCTCTGCATTTCTGGGATAAATGTCCCTTGGTCCTAATGTACTAGCCTGTTAATAAATTGCTGGATTTGAATTGCTAAGATTTTGTTAAGAATTTTTCCATCCATGAAACTTTGCTCTTAGGTACACATTTAGGATTTTTAGCTCCTTTAGATGAATTGAACCCTGGATCATTCAGTAACTACTTTCATTTTCCCTACTATTATGCTTTTTGCTCTGAAAGCTATTTTTTTCTGTTATTAATGTAGCCCTTCCAGGTTTCTTTTGCATCGTATTAGTATGGGAGTTATTTTTCTATACATTCACTCGTAATCTATTTCTGTCATTTTATACTTTTTAAGGTAGAATATAGTTAGGATTTGCCCTTTAACCAATTAGAAAATCTGCACATTTAAATGAGTGAAGTTGGTCATTTACATTTAAGGTGATCACTTATCTGTTTACTTCTGATCTATCACCTTACTATTTTAACAGTAGTTTCTGACCCCCACATTGTGGGTTTCTTCGCATTGAATATTTCTTGACTAGTTTTTCTTCCTTTATAAACTTAGTAGCAGTAACTTCAGATATTTGTGTGTCACAAAAAGTTGTACTTCCAATTCTCTTGATTTTTTTGCTATTGTCATATATTTGTATATGCTCACAGGCTCAACCCATGATGGACTTGTTCTAAGGGAGAACAAGCCATTTACTACATTGTTATCATTTTATTTTTCTTTTCCACTTCTTCTTCTTCTCCTCCTTCTTCTCCTTCTCCTTCTTCTTCTTCTTCTTCCTCTTTTTTTGACACTGGCAATCAAATACAGGACATTCCCACTGTGTTACATCTCCAGGCCTTTTGTGTTTTGTTTTTGTGTCAGAGTATTGCTAAGCTGCTGAGATTCTTGGGTTGAGCTCAAACTTATCATCCTCCTGCTTCAGCCTCTATGCATGCAGCAGCTTCAGGTGTGCAACACCACCACTGGCTTTGTTGTTACTTTAACCTGAAGATTAAAATTGCTGTTCTTACTGTGATGCTGTTAGTTTAAAGTCGTAGGAAGAAATCTAAGTATAGCTGCCAAGGCAGTTGTCATTTCCTGTGCTCTTTACTTTCTTGTATTGATCTATATCTCCACATGATATCACATTTTATCTGCTTGAAGAATTTCCTTTACATGTCTTAGAGTGTGCAATTTCAAGTGATGAGTTGGTTAAGCTTTTGTATATCTGAAATAAAGCTTATATCACCATCAAATGTATTCACCTGGTATAGAATTCTAGGCAGATGGTTTTTATCACTTGTTTTACTCATTATTTCTTTCCTCATTTAATAATAAGGATGTTATCATCCTTACCTTTGCCCAATATTTAATATGATTTCCCCCTCTGCCTAAACATTTTAACTTCATGTTTGATTTTGAGAAATGCAATGGTTATATCAGGCACTCACTTGCTTCTCCTAAGGCACAGTGCTTACTCAAAGGATTCGTTTAATTTGCTCAGAGCTTCCACTGATGGTTGGGTTGTTCTAAGGCAGAAGGACACGGCAAGGCAAAACTTCTTCATTCATAGCACTGCTTCTTCAGAGGAAGAGGAAGTGGGGTGGGGGCCCAACATAGTACCCAAGGTCATGCCTATCAGTCCTACACCGTGTGAGTCAGGCTTCACTCCTCTAAGAGCCATGGCCTTCTTTGATGAAGTTGACCAGTCTAGATTAATGGTCACAGATGTGCTTTTCTTTTTCCTGTATTTTTCCTTGTGTTTCTTTTGGTGAGAATTTATCAGACTTCTTAAATCTGTAATTTCAGAACTTTGATTAGACATGGAACTGTTTCAGTCATTGCTTTATATACAGTTTTTGTTACCTTTATATCTGCTGTAATTTGAGGATGCTCATTACATAGATAATAGGCCCCCTGCATTTTGAAAATTATTTTATGTGATTCATTTTGAAAATTACCCATTATTACACTTGTAAGTTCACTTATTCTTTTGTCTGTATCATACAGTATTAGTTTTAATAAATTTTTCATTTTAGGTATTAAAATTATTCACCTGTAGATGTTCAAGTTGAGATATTTTGTAACATCTTCCTAGCCCCCTGCATCTCCTGAGAATCTCAAATCTATTCTCACAAGTCAGAGACTTCTCTGAGTCTCTTCTTCATGTTTTCTCCTTGGTATTATGCCCTGAATACTCTCTCAAGACAGTAAGCTGGGCAATGAAAGTTTTACCTCCCTTGTTTTCAGTCTTTCTTGGATCATTCTTCATTTGTTTTTTACTTGGAAATTATTTTTTCATGTATTTTGTCTGGGTTTTTTTCTTTATTTTTTTTGAGACAGGGTCTCGCTTTGTAGTTCAGGCTGGCCTTGAGCTCACTATGTAGCCCAGGCAAGCCTCGAACTCAGCAATCCTCCTGCCTCTGCCTCCTGAGTGCTGGGATTAAGGGCATGAGTCACTATGCCCGCCTGTCTGTTGTTTTTAAATCACTTGTTCCATATAGCAGGTGCAATTTTTCCTATTATTCCATCTGCACAGAAGTAAAAGTCCCTGAAGCTCCATTTTATTATTAGAAAATTATCAAAATTTTAAACTACAAAGTTTTAAGAGCCGTAATTGTGAACTTACACAGACATATAAGAAGTTATACATGTATTATTTGTCAAAGATCCTGATTCATCTGAAACAATCAAGGTTCACTGAAAATGGAGGTGAGTTTAGACCTGTTTTTGTTTTAGAAATCCTCCAGCCCAAACCTTACTAGTTCTATCATTTCTTTCACTCATTAGAACTCATAAAGGAGTTATCTTTGACAATAACAACAACCAAAACAACAACAAAAATTTGTTCTCTGAAAAGGTTTGGAAAAGACTGGCTTTTTTGAGTTGATGTCATCTTGATGATGGTACATTTGTAGACACATAGCAAATATTCAGTGCAAAAATTCCTCAAAAGAGTAACAATGCACAGGTATGGAAAATAACAGATGCATGAGGGATTGTGTGCATCAACATCATCACAGAACTAAGTGCTGTGTTCTAACACGGACTCCGTTTTCATCTTTCACCTGTGTGAGTTCCATTTCTACTTTCATTCTAACCAAAATCTACATGAGAACAGTGACAAAGACCCCAGAATAACAGCCTACTTTGTGTTTTCTCTTTGCTTTTTGTTTTTTTCCATGATGTGTCAAACTCGTACTTGGAATTTCAGAGGTACACTAAATTATTTCCTGCCTCTTGAACTTGATTTTTTTTCCTTCCTGTTTAGTGCAGAATTCAAAGAGGCACTAATGATTTTGACAAGTGATAGAACTGCTTGGGTGGATCAAGAAGAAAGATTTTGCTCTGCAATAGAGGGACTGAGGCAGTATATTCTTCTTGCACATTTTTGCCTGAAGCTTTAAAAAAATCTCAGACAGCCAGGCAGTTGTAAGTGTTCTCAATTAACAGAGAGTCCTGAAGCTAAAATTCAATTTCTTTTTTTAATACACATTAAGGATCAAGATTATTTTACTATTAGAATGAATTCTGCAAATAGAAACTTGTTCAGTCACCCAGTCTTAGGAAGACTTGAAGTAAGACAAGGAGGAACGGGATGAATATATGATTTAACTATGACCGGGCAAGTGGTCAGAAATAGGCAGTAGAGAGTCACTTGTGCTTTCCTGCCAGCTAGTGATACCTTTTGTTCCTTTGAGTAAGTAAACTGAGCTCATCTTTCATAGGGTATCTCCTGTAAGAAGACATTTTGTGTTGTTCCCTGTGACCTTACAGCTACTTTAGCAATTTAAATTTGAAACACTTAGTGTAGTTCCTATTTAAAGAATTTTATTTTCAGACATTCTACCATAGACTGTTTTTTGGGGTTTTGTTTGTTTGTTTGTTTGTTTGTTTTGTTTTGTTGTTGTTGTTGTTGTTGTTTTGAGACAGGGTCTTGCTTGTAGTTCAGGCTAGCCCTGAACTCACTATGTAGCCCAGACAACCCTCTAACTCAGCAATCCTCCTGTCTCTGCCTCCCGAGTGCTGGGATTACAGGCATGAGCCACCATGCCCAGCACTGTAGTATGTGGTATTGATTGCTGGTGGGTGTGAGTCACCACGCCCAGCATTTTATGTGGTTACCAGGGATCGAACTCAGGACCTTGTGCTTGAGAGGCAGGTGCTGGAACCACTGAGCTAAATCTCCAGCCCATAGACGGTTATATTATTTAGCTTTGTGTTGTTATAATAAAATACCAGAGACAACTAAATTTATAAAGAGAAAAACATTTTTAGTTCACCCTTTTAGGTGCTTATTGTGCAGTTAGGTTCATAAAATTTCCACAGAGTCATCTGGGTGTCATGACTACTCAGGCTAAAAGGAAACAATGCCTTTGGTCCCATCCATTAATTGAGAGTACTGGAGCCACACCTGGATTAATGTAGCTGCTGCCCCATCTGGCTCCCTTGAAGGACACTGTGAGCTCTGATGTTGATTCACAGTACTTGGAGGGAAGACAGGTTGCCAAATCCCCCCCGATAGACATGCCAATACAACAGCCTGTAGTTTGATAAGGAGTGATTAAAAGAAACGGTTTCTCTTCCTTATGTACAAGGTACCTGTGCACTCAGAAGCTGATGCCTGGGGAGTGGAATGTCTCCACAACTCAGTGATTTGAGAGTAGAGAATGAGCCTCTCACCTCCAGCTTCTTGGAAGTGCTTCACATCAACACCCTCAGGTGGGGCAAGCAGACTAAAACAAATTCAAGAGGGAACATCCTCCTTGCCCAGGTGATAGAGAGAAGCTGCAAGACAAAGTTGCCAACTTTAAATTCCAGTTTAGTTGTCCCTATAGTCACAAATCTCTCTCATGTAGTTTTTTTGTCTTGTTTTTATTTTTCTGTCTTTAAAATCACATTTGGTTTCTCATTTGTTCCTTGTTTTCAAATTTCCAGTTAATGTCACATGAAGGCAGGAGAGTTAGTCAACCAAATAATGCTATTTTACAGTACTAGATCACACCTGTTCCCAAATAGTGTATTTCAAAAAAAAAAAAAAAGTCAGTGTCTAGTCTCTGAAGTTGCTCCTCTCATTAAAAATTCACTGTGTGGATTCAATAAATCTGAAAAGAAGACAACACATGACAATGAGATGGATTTATAGGTCTGATTTTAAAAGAACAACAAGACATTGAAAAGGCTTATTTTGGTTAAATAAATGCAAGCTTTATCTACAGCTAAAGCTCAACAAAAACGGAGTGGTCAGTGGTCTTAAAAAACAGTTCTTTTAACAAAGATCGAGCAGAGTCCTAAGGGTTTCCCTGAAACACTTCCTTAGCTACTCAAGGTCAGAATATTGAATGACCTATTGAGATTGTCAGTTCAACTTTTCATTTCAAATAAAGCACAGAGAGTTTGTTTCTTTAAAACTTTGTTTCCATTTACATTTCTCTTGAAATGATCCCACTGCTAAATGCAGTTCAGAATTTTTGAAATGCTTTCTATAGTACTATATTCTTACAAAGGGTATATTTAATCATCTGATGAATATATTATAGTTGCTACGAAAGCAAAGTCCTTTTAGTAGGGTTTCTGCTCATTGCTTCAATTTTGCTATTGAGGTCAAAGAGGGTTGAATTTTTTCCATGGCAAGGCTCTTCTCTGAACCCAGTTCATATACCAGTGACCAAATTCACATTATAACAAAATCTCTTAACTTGTTTGAGCATTTTGCAAAGAAGAGTGAAGTGGAACTGTATTATTTTAAATATGTATATTTATATTGTTTGTTTATGTTCAACCTTAGCAGAATATTAAATCACGGGAGGAAATCAACTTCCCAGAAACAAAATACTTGAAAGATTCCTATGAAAGCATGTTGCAGTAGCAGTGCTCCTTGTAGATGCCATCAGCTCCAGTCCCTTAAAAGCTTCAGCTGCTCTGGAGAGTCCAGCATGCATGTGCTAACAGACATTTCACATGTGTTCCACTTGTGCATGTTGGTTGAGTTACTCAGTGATGCTTCTGAGTCACCGAAGTTGTTTCCTGAGAAAGTACCCTTGTGAATGTGCAGAAAGTCCATTGAGATTGTCCACGACTGTTTTCTTATATAGACCTCAGTTCCCAGTAATGACCTTCTTGTGAAAGACTAGTGTCAAAAACAATCTTCCAGAAACATCGGAAGTTGTTAAACCACGTCAGCATCTGCTGTATGAATGTTAATTGTGTTGGTTTTTTAAAGACACACAAACACACATACACATAACTACCATAGGCAAACTCTTTTCTAAGAATAGTGTTTTTCATAGATGTTTGCATATGTATACACACAGATTCACACACACATTAAGATCTTATGATTCTGCAAATAGGAATTCATCGACATATAATGGGCAGCACAGATTTAGTTTGTGTTAAATGGAAAATAGAATTGTTTTCAAATACTAAAATGATTGAGAACTACCTGGTATCACAATTGATCTTTTGTTTGGAAATCCTAGGCAACGATTTGTGAGGGGTCAAAAAAGGATCAATAGAGACCTCAGGTTGCACATTCTGCTACAAGGATCACCTGGTAATCGTTTTGTTGTGACATTCATTTCTTAATTGAATTCTTTATTGGTACATTTTATATACAGCTCACAATCACTCAACATTGGAGAATTTGTACCAGTATATGACACAAGTTAATTCCCATTTTTACGCACATCCCTACCCAACCATAATCCCCACCCACTATATACCTGCTCTTTCTAAATCATATTTACTCCTTCCCCTCGTTACTTTCCCCTACTACATTCACTTTGAATATTTCCTATTTCAGAAAATCTATCATACAGTCTAGAACTCAATTACATCTACAGGTTCTCATACCAGAGAAAATATATGGTATTTACATGTCTGTGATCTATTTATTTCACTTATTAGTGTGACCTCAAGATGTGCCCATTTGCACATAAACGAATGAAACTTGTCATTCTTTATGGGAGAGCAATACTCCATTTGTGGTGACATTCATTTTGCAAACAAATATCTGCCCTCAGTAGGCATCTCCAATAGTATTTTCTGTGATCATATCTTCTGTTGTTGTGTTCCAGTCATTTGAATCAATTCCTCTCCTAGAATTCTTCTCATTTCTCTGCCTTTGCCCATGAGATTTCTTCTTTTGAGACTCCGCTTTTTAATTTGTTCATTTGGCAAAATCCTGCTGGTTCATACCCTAGCAGAGGTGTCATTCCGAAAGTTTCCCATGAAGCTTTAGCTTTTGTTTCTCCAGGTTTCCCTCAGTCTCATCACAGGACACCGCTGTCCACTCTGGAGCCACGTGCTGTAGCTACCTACCCCTTCACTGGGTCACCATTTCTTCCAGGCAAATTTCAAGATTTTCTCACTGTGCTTCTCTAGTGATCCGAATCCTATAGCACTTTATTCAAAGTAAGTAATTAAAATATGCTTGCCGAAGAGACAAAGAAATGTATGGGAATAGAAAGAAAGAAAGAATTAAAATGTGAATAGAGGAGAAGAAAGAGAAGAGGACAGAAGAAAGGAGCTTTCACAGAGATATCCACTTTGCTGCTGCCACTATAATATGAATGAGTATAGATGAACCTTTCCAGATATGCCAGAAAACTTTGGAGTTACTTCTGGTATACAGGATGGTAAAGACGTCCAAAATATAGGACAGTGTAAAAAAGAAAGACTCCAAGGGACCAGGGAGAGCCTGAATGTGAGTCTCATGTGTGAAAAGCCTATACGAGCTGAACATGGCAAAAGGAAACACTGGCTGTCAAGGTGGAGTGGAGAGCAAGCCTTCTCCTTCACAAGGCACTCAGGAGCAGCCCGCCCTGGATAGATGCGGCCACCTGATCCTGCCAGTTGGGCTCTCTCTGAATGCCGCACCTCCTCGGCTCGGGGATGAGAATCAACTAAGGTCAGCAATTTCGTGAGAAATGAAGAAAAAAAAATATTTGGCTATATTTGTGGCAGACTAACTGTTTAATTGTACAAGCCCAGTTGTTTTGCTACACTCAACTGCAAACATGAAGAATTTTAAGACTAATTTGTAAGTGCAATTACAGGGCTATTGCCATATCTAAACTCACAGAAGAGATACAATTTCTAGGCAGGCAACATACAAATTTGCAATGACCCCAAGAGTGGAATCATAGGAAAGCACAGAAAGACAACTACCTGCACATGCCCTCACTAGCTTGCCTATGCCAAGAATTATTTTAAGAGGTCTTCAATGGTTTCGATATGGATAGTAACCCTTAAATGTCAGTGTAAGAACGGCTTATTCCTCCGAGGGTTATAGTGAGAACGCTGTAGAATTTCAGGAACTGGGAGGTTGTGGAAGTGCCTTAGTCACTGGAGAATATCTTTGAGAGACTTTGCGACCTGATCTTTCCTTTTCCTTTCCTTTCCTAGGTCACTGTAAGAGTGGCGCCCTAGCATAAGCTCCTGGTCTTGCACTCCGGGGCATTCACCAAATGCCCAGAAAATGGTGCTCCATTACTGAGCTGAATAAACTTTCTTGTCTTTATAAGATAATGCCTCTAGTGCTCACAATATTTGTCTTTTTCTTTCTTGTAAATTTGAGAGGGTAATCAAAGTAGGCAGCCCAGCAAGAGGGAACAAGGTACCTGCATTCAAACTCAGCTGAAAATGATGGAATGTTACCTACTTTTTTAAATCTAAAGGGCATGTTAGAATCCTCTGTTCCAGACATAGGAAAAGTCACATGACTGAGGATGAAAAATAGCCAGAACCTCATGGAGGGGAGTTTCAAAGTCAACTAGCACAAGCCCTATAATTCTGATGGCCATTCATTAGTCCACCACTGTGAAGAGCTGGGTGTGGGGAACACTGTGTCATTCTAGAAGTCAGGGGAAGGTTCAGAACCAAAGCACTTCTTTATGCAAGTAGAGATTTTGAGGTCCAGAGAAAACATGGGCTATTTGCTCCCAGATATACTTGATGGTGGGTCCTAAAACTAGATTTTTTTCTTTTGACTTCTAGTCCACTGATCTTTGTTTTAACCATGATTACTTCATTAGAAATATATATGACCTAAGCCGGGCGTGGTGGCTCATGCTTGTCATCACAGCACTCGGGAGGCAGAGACAGGAGGACTGCTGAGTTCGAGGCTTGCCTGGGCTACATAGTGAGCTCAGGGCCAGCCTGGACTACAAAGCGAGACCCTGTCTCAAAAAAAAAAAAAAAAGAAATACATATGACCTGATATTGAAAATTAGGTGATAAAAGCAAAATTGCAGGAGATACTCTCATTACAGTATTATCATTTTAAAAATAAAGGAAAATCAAAACAAAATAAAAATATTACATGAGATATGAATACTGAACTGTAAATTTTATGTTTTACAATAATTCTAACTTGTCAGAAAGGGGGGAACATAGGTGAAAAATCTCATCAATTAGAATCAAATAAAAAAGAAATATTTTTTTCTTGTCTTTTCGGTGTTCTATTGTTTCTGGGTCAGGTTTCTGTTTTGGAAGTCTTCCTGCTTTCCCAGCTCAGGATCCTGCTGTTTCTGTAAGTTAATCCTTTAAAAGTTTTATTTTGTTTTCCTTAGGATAGAAAAATAGGTAAAGGATGGAGGAGGAAACTTAAAAAACTTTGCTTATTCCTTAAAATCTTGCAAAGAATATCAGATTTTCTTCATTCAACAAACAACACAGACTGGGGAAGTCAAACATTTGCAGATGGTACAGCCACCTGAAAATCCTAATCAGAAATCAATTCTACAAACAGGAGGAGGCATTTCTTTGTGTCTGACTCAATTACTTGGGAAGAAGAAGACAGTGGTGTGAGGTTTAATGTATCAGTATAGATGAACGGGTTAGTACACCTGTCCCATTTCAATCACATAATTTATTTCCTCTTGAACCCCCAAGTATAAGAAATTTCAGAAGTGAATACAATTTTTACAAACAATATAAACCAGATTCTTCTTTAAACGAGTAAACATGGACAAGTGAAACAACTAATATAATGAAGTTTATATATTTGGTTGGTCGTTATGAGTGATGTCTCTGTAGTCTGATTTATGCTTGAAACCTGAAGAAGAGACAAATTGAGTCCACTCTAAAGATTTGCCCTGAACAATTGAATTTTATAACAAATACAGATTCCACAAACAGAAATAAGAAAAATATATTTTACAAATATTGCCACCTCAGTTGAAGTTTATTTGAGACTCAGCCCATAAAACTTAAGTTCCAGGCTTCTTTTATCGATGAAAAATTCTGTTAATATGTTTATTGTTTTTGGAATGATCTTCAAGCATGAACCTCTAGCAGATAGTGGTAATTAAAATGCTTCCCAAATCAGCACCAAAAGTTACAAGGAGTACTTTCAAATGAAACACTTATTCATTACATGTGTAGAAGGCTCAGTGTTTGCTCTCTCACTGGCCAACAAGAGTGAGATTCTGGTAATAAAAACATTCTCAATCAGATGAGAAACTTAGGTCATTAGCTCAGACAAAAAGATGCTTTCTAACATCCAGATGGAATGGTAAGTGGGACATGTTCAAGCATTAACAGTTCTTCAAATGAAAACAATGCTCCTTGTCCTCCTTTGGCCTGTCACTGACCAACT
Source organism: Thryonomys swinderianus (assembly GCA_004025085.1). Classification (NCBI taxonomy): domain Eukaryota; kingdom Metazoa; phylum Chordata; class Mammalia; order Rodentia; family Thryonomyidae; genus Thryonomys; species Thryonomys swinderianus. The sequence goes on from PVIC010048898.1 coordinate 11,591, forward strand.
TTGTGCAATGCAATGGAAGGGAAATTTGAGGGGACTGAGTTTTATTAATTGATTTCTATAAATTCAGTCCAATGAAAAGAGTGAAAAATATCTTGTAAATGTGAAAGTATTTTATTCAATATGCTTCGTGGTACATTTTAGGTATATATTATAACATTAATTGTTGGGGATTTGTACCCGTACATATTTTTAAATATCATCTTGGTTACTTCATGCCTTTTTCAGAAAGTAAAATTGGTGCATCTCAGAGAGATTTGGATGTAATTTGATCTTCAGGAAATTAAAAGGGGAAGAGTTTCATAGTTTGTCATCACCACCATCCATGGAAGAATACCTCCAGTGGAAAAACTTCACCAGGAAGCTCATCAAACAGAAGGAGACACTGACTATCTAAATACACGAATTGTAAAAAATTACCACAGTACTTGGTATGATGTAGTAATTTGTTTATAGAACGTACATAACTTCATAATGTAACTAATGGACAATATGAAAACAAATCTTTTGGTCACATATAACTTTCAGAGTCACCTCTTTCCATGTGACTCTGGTCATTTATTGTGAGGGCCACATTCATGAGCTATAGCACAATCTAATAAGCCCAATGATTGTCAGACAAGAGCAACCATGTACTCAAAGACCACTATCACCTCGGTACTGTAACAGTTGCTCCAGAGGAGAAAACTAAGCAAAGCATCATGAATCTCTGCCCCTGAGCTTGTAGCTTTTGGCACATGATCACTTACAATAAAGTGAAATAACTTGAACACTGATTCCAACATGATTCAGGGAGAGGAAGATGGGTATGATGAGAAGTAAATCTGGAGAGAAAAGACATCAAACAAAGGATATAAATTGATGTGCAGATATGTACCTCCTGTGGGCCACGGGGAAAGCCAGAGAATAATGCCTTAAGTCAAAGGAATATGGTAAATAGAGCTGGGGGAACAAGAAGACAAAGCAAAAGTATTTGGTACTAAGTTAAGTTTGCTGGAGCACAGAGTGGATGAAGTGGAGCCATTCTGTCATTCTAGAAGCAGACTTTACAGCCACCTGCTTCAGGTCAAGTCCCCAGAAAACAGATTTGGAGAGGGAAACTCCCACGTAGACAATGAGTGTGGTTCTCCTGAGAATACCTATGAGAGAGTGAAGAAAAACCCCCTAGTCAGAGCTGAGTGATGACATCTACTATATTCTCAACCACTTAAACTGGAAAAGTACTTATTGGTGGCTCAGATTTTATATTTAATAAAATCCTCTAGTGAATCAATAGTATCAAAGCACAGAGATAGAGTCATGCATGCATGTACACACCCACACACCCACACATACACACACACTTCTGCATCCTTACATTTACAAATATAAATTATTTCTGTGCCCTTATATGAGGCAGGGGAAAACTATTTTGTCCTTTCCAGAAAAAATTGAAATTCTCATTTCTTTTAAATGTTCAAGCAGGCCTGAGGAAAAAAAAAAAAAAAAAGAATGTATTTTCAAAAAGCTCATCTTAAAAATATTTTTGAAAAAAAAATAACAACCTCCACTGCACCAAGTCATAACGAGGCATACCCAGCAAATGCTGCACAGTTAGTGTTGCTCATGGACCCCCGTGGAGCAGGAGGATTTTACCAGAACTGTATGAAGTGCCTTGAAATTAATTTTCCTATAATAGAAACTACTTAAAAGAATTATCTTGCTGTGCAGCAAATCAGTTCATGTGGCAGATTTATGCTTTCATCTGGAATGTTCTTAAA
>PVIC010048899.1:0-13350 GCA_004025085.1 Thryonomys swinderianus
GCCTCTGCCTCCCGAGTGCTGGGATTACAGGCGTGAGCTACCACGCCCAGCACTGTGGTATGTGGTATTGATGGCGGGTGGGCGTTAGTCTCCACACCCAGCATTGTATGTGGTTACTGAAATCAAACTCAGGACCTTGCGTTGGCGAGGCAGGCACCAGAACCACTGAGCTAAATCTCTGGCCCTCTGCTTAAAATCTTGACACAGCAAGGGCGTGGTGACTCACGTCCACCAGCCATCATACCACATACCACAGTGCTGGGCATGGTGGCTCATGCCCATAATCCCAGCACTCGGGAGGCAGAGGCAGGAGGATTGCTGAGTTCAAGGCTTGCCTGGGCTACATAGTGAGCTGAGGGCCACCCTGAACTACAAAGTGAGACCCTGTCTCAAAAAAAAAAAAACCTTGATACAGCAAATATTTCAGAAAAATGAAAAACTTAGTATTTTAATAAGATGGGTTGATTTATTTAGACCAAATTTTCTGCAAAAGACAATTAAAATATTAGAAGCATTTTCTCAAATATGTCAAAGAGCTGACAAGACAGAAAGGAACTGTCAGGACAAAGCTGAGGATAGAGCAGAAAGCCAAGGAGGTAATATAAGTTGTGAAGCTACTTGTACTTACCAGTACAAACCAATGAAGCAAACTTGAGTTTCAGATAAGAAGTATCAGAAACATGTAGAAAAAATATAGAAGGTCTGACATATGTTCAAATAAAATTCAAGGAGGAGAGGATGGAGCAGTCACTTTTTTTCTTTTTTCCTTTCTTCTTCTTAAGACAGTATCTTGCTATCTTACTACACTGCCCAAGATGGCCATAAACTCCTGGGTTCAAATGATCTTCAGGCTTCCAGTTTTCAAACAGCTGGAACTACATGTACATAACAGTATACTTGGCTGACAACATGTTGCAACTCCAGTAAGAGCTGCTAAAGAATAGAAATGTGACGTACAACTTCCTAACCATTAGAAAGAGCAAAATGATTTTCAAAATATTCAGTGAATCTGAAAGGTGAGGAAGGGAGAGAAAGAGACAAAGAATGGTTAGGAAAAAGATTATCAGACAGAAAAAATACAAATTCCAATTATGTGTTATTGCATTAATAATTTAGCAGTTGAATTCTTGCCTGCTGATTTTGTGCTACTTACAAGGACACAGGAGAACTTAATGATACAGAAGATTTAAAAGTAGAATGATGGGGCTGGGGATTTTACTTAGTGGTTCCAGTTTCTGCCTTGAAAGGAAAAGGTTCCTAGTTTGATCCCTGGTAACCACATATCAAAATGCCAGGCATGGTGACTCACGTCCACCAGCAATCAGTACCACACACCAAAGGCTGGGTGTGGTGGCTCATGCCTGTTATCCCAGCAATTGGGAGGCAGAGGCAGGAGGACTGCTGGGTTTGAGGCTTGCCTGGGTTACATAGTGAGCTCAGGGCCAGCTTAAAGTACAAAGCGAGACTCTGTCTCACAAAAAAAAAAAAAAAAGTAGAAGGATGGAAAAGATATGCTCTGCTAACCCCAATCAAAACAAAATTAATGGTACAGATTAAATTTGAAAAGCAATAAGCACTAACTATAAATAAAATGGCTCACTTACAAAAGATTTAATTCAACAGGAAGACTAAACAAATTTGCAGGTGAATACACTATAACTCAAAATACACAAAGCTGTATTGACAGAATGTATGAAAAAAATAGAACACACTCAAAAGCATAAGGAGAGATAATCACATCTCTATTAGCAGTTAATAAAAATCAAATAAAAAGTTATGAAGATTAAGGAACATTCAAATTACACATTTAATCAACTTGACTGAAAGACTATATCACACCCTCCCACACAGCAACTGCAAGGTTGTTTCAAGTACACATGCAATGCTGATGAAAGCCAGCCTGACCATCAGAGAAATTTCCAAAACTTTTTACAAAATTGGAAAAAGAAAAGGGGCATGTTGTCCAACCATAGTACATTAAGTTGTAATATCAAAAGTTAAAGTTTAAATTTATTATTTAATAAGTACCTAATGGGTCAGAGAAGTCATAACATATATTTGCATATATTTCACCTGAACAACACTACATCAAAATATATAGAGCTACTAATAGAGTGCCATTTTAGATATATATGTTGAAAAAGAAACGCTTAAAATTAATTAAGGACCTTCTCAAAAAGTCTTTAAAATGGGCCCAAAGAAGGAGAATGATAAAAAAAAAGCATAAAATAATGACATAGAAAAAGGCATAAAATAAAGATTGCTAAGAATGACAAAGTTCCTCCTTGAAAAACCAATTCTGACAAGGTTTTAAAAACAGGAGGGCAGGGAGAGAGAGGGAAAGTGAGCGAATAACCAAGGGAAAGAAGGAAAAAGCAACATAATATAAATGTTATAAATGTAAAAGCAAACACCTCTTAGAGGCAACTGTATTCAGTAATTTTGAAAAGCTAAAGAGAAACAGACAAATCCCCAGAAAAAAATTACAACTTACCCAAGAAGGAATCATGAAGAAACAGTAAGCCTTAATAGGACATGTATTCATTAAAAGTCTTAAAAATTTCTGCACAGAACAAATTTCAGGTGCAGATTTCACTAGTGAGGTTTCACCGCGGATTCAATCAAGTATTATTTAAGGAACAAGACTTTCAATCTCCCAAAAACTCAAAAAGCACATTCTAACTACAAGATTAGGAAAACCTCCATGCCAAAAACCTAACAAAGAAATGTACTCACAATGTGTGTGTGTGTGTGTGTGTGTGTGTGTGTGTGTGAGTGATTTCCTGGAATGCTCAAGGAAATGTCTAGCAGCAATTTGAAATCTTCTAAATTGAGATATTCTGAATAAATATAGGACCAGAGGAACTATGCTGGATTTTAGCAACAAAATTTTTTGAAGACAAAGTCACCAAGAACTAAAGCCAGCACTACCATAGTAAGAGAAAAAACATCCCATGTGTCAAAACACCCCACGTACTGCAGATGACAGAAACTATGTTAACTTATAAGTGCTGAATATGAACTCCAAAATGACAGCTTTGTGTGTTATCTGTCGCAGCAAAGTAAGTCAATGCTGAACTATACAGCATGACCGCAATATGAAGCTTTTACATCTCCAGAAGCAAATGGGGCAAAACAATTTGTTGGGTCTTAATAGTGCAAAATGATTTTCTTAACAAGCCATAAGTGCTTTCTTTTGCAGAAAGAAAGATGTTTTATTCAATAAAACAAGTGAGTCAAATCAGATGTGTAATATCATAATTAAGTGATGCACTTGAACATACAACTACAAAACTTTCTGAAGGGTGTTATATTTTTCAGTATCCTCACTCATCTCCAAATTTCCTACCTCCTACCTGTAGTCTCTCATACTGCCGATTCCTCACATATGAGTTATCTAAAGAATGGTGAAAGCTTACTTCCCTCTCTTCTCACCCTTCAGGGCCTCCCACACTTAGGCATACTGCTCACCATAAATACGCTTAACACACACAAATAAGCGGAATATCACAGAGCTCAAGAGCTTGCAGAGTGGGGTCACCTGCCTGCCTTTGAACCCAAGCTCCACATCCAATGTAACCTTGAGCTGTTCCTTAGCAACTGCTCTGAACTTTAATTAAACTCTTCACAAAAAAAAAAATGGTAGTAATTATAGGACCTACTTCACAGGATTCTACAGGGAACTGAATGAGGTAATATAATGAATGTCTTAGTATAGAAGTATCCACTGTGATTACAAGCATAATCAGATGACAAGTTTATAGTATAGTACAACGTTAAATACATTTTGAAATCATTTTCTGATTTCAGTCATCTAGTCTATTTACATTTAATGATGTTCTTTTACATACAAAGTACTACACTAAAGATTCAAGATGCAGCAATAAATAAAACAATAAACTTTCTTGCAACTGTGAGCTTATAGCCACTACTTTGATTCATTGGTCAGCCTATAGCCAAATAAAAAGTGATTAAAAAAAAAACTTAAAAGACTTTCTTTTGTGATCAGTGAAGCTCAACTTGGCCTAAAAACAAAAACAAGGCATCAGAACACAATATTCTCTCTTATCTAGGTTTGATCTCCATTTCAACTTTAGCCCTACAGCAGGCACTCAAAAGGATTTTTTAAATTGATTTGGTCCAGAATCTGCTGCTTCAGAATGATTCTATAAATATGTAGGGGAGGGACATATGAGAGGAGATACCCCTAAAAGCTCCTGTGGGGTGGTATTGCACACTAGGGCCAGGAGTGAGAGTAAGGGAGAAGCACATGGTTTAGATCCTTCAGAAACTCATGGGAGAGAGCAAGGCATTTAGTTTGGAAAACCTCACACACACCCTGTGCCCTAGAAATCTGGGCCCTTTCTTGTTTTCAACACCACATCTTTCCCAACTCCCCCTTCATGTCCCAGTTTGGCCATTTACTGGCTATGTGACTCTGCTTAAGAGTTTTAATCTTCTTTATAACAACAACTTTCTCATACCTATTATAATATCTATGTGTGTTATTTATCCTACAAATTATATAGGATCATTCTAATTTATATTATAATAAATATCTGTGCAATTTATAGGATTTTGATAATTTATATCAATGAAATCTCAGAATTAACCACTCACTTATGAATCTCAAAAGAAAGTGGAAGCAACAGGGCTGGAGGTGTAGCTCAGTGGTAGAGCACTTGCCTAGCATGCAAGAGGCCCTGCATTCCACCCCCAGCATCACAAAGAAAGGGAGGGAGGAAGAGCAGGCAAGCATGAAAGTCAATAGTGGCTTCTAGAAGAGAGTTAAAAGCAAAGATCTGGTTGGAGAGCATCTTTGAAAGCTGCATGTACACACCACCTGAGTTAACAAAGAGAATATACAACGGTCCATTTCAAAATAAGAGCTGAAGCTAGAAAGCAAGTCTCAGGAGCAGAAGGGAAGGCAGTGAAACATAATCCCAAATATTCTATATAAGTTAATATAATTCAAATAAAATTTAAAAATCATTTTCCTTCTTCAACTTTTCTGTACCCACTCCTGAAAACCTATTAAAAACTGGGAGGGACCAGGGATTTAGCTTTAAGTGGTACTGCATGTAGCTTGCAAACACAAGGGCCCAAGTTTGATCCCTGGTACCACAAAAAATAAATAAATAAAATTGGGTTACCAAAAAGAAATCAATCAACTATGTGTTCTCTAAGGAAAATGACTGAAAAAAAAAGAACTCCACATGGGAGTGAGGAGTTATAAACAGAAGAAGTAAAAAAAAAGAAAGTTGTTATGGGGGTGGGGATTTGAAATGGAAGGAGGGGAATATTTAAAAAGTAACCAAATATATTCATCATTTTTACAATATTAGCACATAGAAATAGCCTTACTTACCTATAAGGAAGCCACCCCCCCAAAAAAAATGGAGAAGCTCTAACACATCTGAAAATGAAAACCAGAAAAGAATAGAGCCTATTAGACTAAAAGAAAGTAGGCTTTGTTGGCATCCAAAGGCTTCAGTATTATGGTGTGCCCAGCAGCCAAGTCCTTCTGGACCTTATGCTGCACAGTAAGCCTTGAATTTGGCTACAGAGTTACACAAGAAAGGGACAGTGCAGGACCTGCTCCTAAGGAACTTAGTACAAACCAGAAGAAGCCCAAAGTCTGTTTAGGGGCTGACCTAATGTTTTAGTAGTATGCATCATTGTTCAATCTAAGGTTTCATCAAGGGCACTATAGGAGCACTGGACAAGGAAGAGATCAGAGCACATCTGAAGTGGGGTGATCCCTTCTAGAAACCATGATTAGTTAGGTATTTCTCCATGTATCTGTGTCTTAATAAATGACTCTATCAATTATTAGGTTTGGCTCTGAGTTAAAAAGGGAGGAACGGGCATTGGTAATGTCATGAAGGAGAGACAGACCAGATGCATGACAGGGAAAGTAAAGAGGGTACCCAACCAAGGTAGGAAGCACTGCTGACAATCTGATTTGTATCTTTTAAAACACTCCATGCGTAACTTAAAAAAATCAACACACTGGTACAGCTATTAGCTCAAAGAGGGCAGATAGTGATATCTTGTCATGTGAAATAGAGATATAATGAATTTCAAAACAAGATTTGTGAAAGGAAACAATCTATAGTATCATCTTAGAACCAACTAGCTTACACCTGGCAACTCCCAATGGACTGTTTCCATGTTGCAGGAGGTATAAAATGAGAAGAAACAAGGAGTCACAGTGAGGTTCTATCACAATATATTTTTAAAAGCAAAAAGATAAATTTTTTAAATAAATTAAAGGCCAAGAGAACTGAAAAACATCATTAAGCAATGCTAAAGGAGACAAAAAATGAAAGCCAACCATCTTGTCCTCTCCTAAAATAAACAAATTGCAAACACATGTTCCAGTGCTCAACATAGAATGGATGTAGAATCACCCACCAAAAAACATTAAAATAATCAAACAACAAAATCAAATTGATTGTGACTTGAGTACAGGAATAACTTCATGGAACATTTCTGAAGTGAACATTTCAATAGTATTTTTGACGAAATTTCACAATCCGAGTACACTGCCTCGTCTAAAACCTGACTGATAACAATAAAGCACACTTAATGGTTCCTGGTAATCCAGTTTATTAACGAACAGCAAGAGGCTCCTTGGAATGCTTTCAGGTAGGAAAGCAGGGCAAGAAACAATGACATTTGTTTTTCCTAGTGAATAAAAAACATTAAAAAGCTCAATAATAGTATCTAAATATGGAGAGCACATGAGGAAATAAACACTTGCACACCACAGGTGAAAATGTAAACTTTGAGATTTTGAAATTTTAAGTAGGCTTTTTAAAAAAAAATCACTATAAAATATTATTTTTACACGTACAGAAATTCTGATTCCTGAGATTGCCACTACAGAAATACTGACACATATTCATAAAAATAAAATCATAAATGCTATCATTGTTGCTTTGTGTGAGATGAAGGGGATGAAAAAATGATGGTACAGCTACATTGCAGAATGCTACTCAGTGCCTTAAAAATGAAGTTGATTTGGAGCCAGGGATTTAGTTCAAGTGGTACCGTGCCTACCTTGGAAGTACAAGGTCCAGAGTTTGATCCCTGGTTGCGAAAAAAAAAAAAAAGTTGGCTTAGATACAATGACAAATACATTGTTAATGCATATGTCAAGTGAAAAAAGTAAGTTTTTTTGATATAATAATTGTTAGGCTTTAGATGAAGAATGGCCTCCCAAACTACCATGTGTTTAGAGGCAGGGGTCTTGGCAGGTAACAGGAACAGCAGGGTGCTACACCTGAATGTCATGTTAGGAGGTGAGGCCTGGCCAGGAAAGGTGGGACATGGGGTATGGCCTGGAGGGTGCATCTCCCTCCTGGGTTCTTCTCTTCTCCCTCTGCTCCACAGTCACTGCGATGCAAACAGCTTTTCCTTCACTGCACCCCTCTGCCGTGCTGTCTCTGCCCTAGAGCCAAAGGGACATGGACTATAACCATGAGCCAAATAAATCTCCTTCTCTTAAACTGCAAATGTTGATATTCTCCCAGCAATGACAATGTGACTAAGACAATAATATATAACAGGACATGTAAAAAATTGATCAAAACTACATATACCCATGTTTACTTCTAAAGCTATGGATGAATTCACACACAAAAAGCCCACCAAGCCTTCACAGATAGGAATGTGATGGAGGAAAGGGTGAAGCTAAATTCTTACTCTATAGGATACAGCTCCATATTCATGTGTTACTTATATAAGTAAGTATATTTCTTCTAATAAAGAGAAGCAGAACAAAACTTCTGTTTTGAATTGCCCCTCCAAACAGAATTCTTAAATCAAGCTCAGGGGTTGGCTGTCACTTCCATGGCCCTATCCCATGTCTCCTTTCCCAGCTCAAAGCCAATTAGAAAGGCCCAACTGAAAGTACAAAGATTTCTGGTCTCAGAGCCAAGAAACTGCTCAGTCAGGCAATAGTTATTCACTCCAGCGAGCTATGGAAAAGACTGCCAGAAGCAATGCTCTGACCACGTGTGGTGGACACTGAGACCTAAGCTTAACTAATGAGTAGGACATCCTTCAGCCTGAGGATCCTGCCTTAGCTGATCTCCCCACAGCCCCACCACCCTTCATCTCCTAGGAAACTAAACAGGAAGGAGAATCCCATCAAAACCAGCACTTCAGTAACAGAACATGGTGACTGCCAATGTTTGGGGTTCTTACATCACTGTAAGGAAAGGGCAAGTCACAAAATGAACCTATCAACTTACGTAAGACATGGCACAGAAAACAGAAGTTTCTCAGAGAAGAAGAGCAAACTTACCAATTGGTGGGATTTACTGAAACCTCCCACAGTTGTAGAGTATCCCAACCCATGACATCAGGGAGGCAGGCTGGGAATGCATCCAACTTCCTCTATTTATCAAGCTGGTTAAAACCCTGGGTAATATCAGTATGACCAGAAAAAGAAGGCAAGCTGACTTTATAAATGGTTTGAGTGAAAAGGAAACTATTTCTGGGCATGCTTAAGAGCCCTGTTCTGGGGCAGAAGCTTTCATGGAGGCTGCATCCAAGAATCAGATCTCCTGTCCTGAGTAGCTGGCCCTGGGTCCACATATCCTGAGAGTAATCAGCAACCCAATGTGGAAAAGGCACAGGTAACAACAGTCCAGGCAGTTGTCCTATTGCCCTCTGGGATAATACAGTATTACTCCAAGGACCAACTGAAAAAAACCAAACCCAAGCACAACCATTGTAACAGCCTAAAGGGCTCAGCACTTCATTTAGAACCTAATGATTTAGTAGCCCGTTCAGAGGGGCAGAGTGACACCAACACTATGAAAGAAAGGTTCAGAGGACAAAGAGGCTCTGACAAATTAGGAAATGTGCCAAAAGTAGGCAAAGAGAAGTTTCTCCACGGTAGCAGGAAAAACAAACTGCACAAATGGAGATGATGGTGATGAACAGGCTTGTGAATGCGTCTAGATCAGGGATACGTTCTTGGCTTTAGAGTGAGAATTTACCACTGAAGAACAAACAAGAGCAGTTCCAGAACCTCAGGGTTGCCCTATTACTGACCAGAGCCTGTATCTAATAAGACCTTTACCTGTACAGACTGCTTTAATCAGTTGTGGATGCCACCATTCAAGGAGTTAAATTGTGAGGTAGACTTGCAAAATTCTAAAGATAATTCATTCAACATACATGTACCAAATGCCTATTCTAAGCAAACAAACAGGGCCACTCTAATGGTTGTGCAGGTTTACCTTGCCAAGGGGACAAACGGAGCCTGCACCTAGAACACCACCAGGCTTTTTGGAGGTGCCAGAGGAACCAGCTGCACTGCAGAAGGGGCCCTAACCAGTGTGGGGAAATGGATCCCATAAAGTTATTTCAAGAAGGTAATGGTGAAACTGTATCATAAAGGATGACATCAGTGTTAAATTGCAGAAGATGTCTAAGACAGCTTTTGGAATTGTCTTTTGAACCATTTCAAAAGAATGCTTCTTGGGCCGGAGGGTTAGCTCACTGGTTCCGGCGCCTGCCTCGCAAGCACAAGGACCTGAGTTCGATCCCCGGTAACCACATATAATGCTGGGCGTGGAAACACGCCCACCAACAATCAATACCGCATACCACAATGCCGGACGTGGTGGCTCATGCCTGTAATCCCAGCACTCAGGAGGCAGAGACAGGAGGATTGCTGAGTTCGCGGCGGCTTGCCTAGGCACCATAGTGAGCTCAGGGCCAGCCTGAACTACAAAGCAAGACCCTGTATCAAAAAAAAAAAAAAAAAAGAAAAAAAAAAGACTGCTTCTTGGCCAGTCTAGTGAGGCTGTGTGCTGGGATGGAATGAAGCAGGACAGAAGTGACTGGAAGGGCCCTTCCAAGTGGTGGCATCAGGCTATTTTTCTGCGGCAATGAAAGCTTTCTCTTCTCTCTTGATCTTCACTTTTCCCTCTCCTACTTTCCTTTATCCTACAATTTCCCTCTTTTCCTTGCCTCCCCTTATCTAGCTTATGGCTTGGCAAGTGTACTTCAGAGGCTGGAATGTCACTGGTTGTCTCTGCCCAAACTGGAATTAAACCTACACAGCTAAAAACTCACCTTCAAATAATTCACCAACCTCCAGGCCCAATGGTGGGGTGAGGCAACCACCCACCCTCCATCCAACCTGGCAGCACTAAAAGGTATTTCAAAAGAGGTCCTAAATTCCCTTTAGGGCATAAACAGCTGCCACCTTATAAGTAAATGCATCTGTAAGGCTTCACCAATTAATCATTTCACAAAAATATTACTTAAGTATTTCACACAAAGAACACCGAAACCTTATGCTTAAAATGCATGTCTGATATTAAGCTATACACACTCATACAAAGCTAACTAGCAGTGAGCTATCTTCCATTTACATAAAAACACTTCCACAGGAAAAATTAATGTAGGTAACTACCACAGTGCCAGATCCATCTCAATGGCCATGACTGACATTTTCTAATTAACCCTTAACTTTTCTTTCCCACTGGATACTAACAATGAGCATTTACAGATCTCTACTTAAACTGCTCTGTTGTTGTTTTTAATAATGAGGAAAAAATATGACCAAAAATACATAACTGAGGAAAGAACAAGCAACTGTACTAGTACAAGGCCCCCACCAAGTAACTAAGAAAGACATCCATGTAAATTTTTCCTTCTTTGTAAGTCTTTGTAGTACATTTGATAATTGGGCTAGAAATTAAAGTCAATATGTTAAGATATTTTGGTTTCCAAGCACATTTTCCAGTTGAAATTTACTGAACACTTAACTGCTCCTTAGTTGAATTCCAGGAGGTATAAAACAAGGAAAACGTACTCATTAAAGTTTGTATTGTTCCCACTGGAAGTGAGTAACAGGTTATATTATTATCTCATCCTATTTGACAGATAAGGTGTGAAAGGTAAAAACTTGGTGACTCAATAATTTCTTAACTTGTATCTTTTCTCTGGTATGAGAAAATAAAAATGTAAATAAGTTCTAGAATGCATGATATTGTGAAATAGTAAATATTCAAAGGGAAATGCAGTTCAGCAGTATCGAGGGGAAAGAAAAAATGTGATTATAAAAAAAAGGAAACATAGCTTATGTACATGGGGTGGGGCTTGTAGGTTGGTAGTGGAATGGGAAAAAATGAGAATTAAGTCATGTCATATACTGGTACAAATTCTCAATTTTGAGTGTGATTTTGATTGTGATGTGTATATATATTATACCAATAAAGATTCAAATTAAAAATAAAAAGTAATTTCTTAACTCAATGTGAGGGTTTCAAGCTCTACTTCAGGACTGCTGTGTCTTTGCCTACTTTACTAGCAGAAGAAATGTCCAGACCTTCCCCTCTGTGATAGACAGCAAAATGAGCCATTAATTCTTCCCATTCCAACATACTTGTCAATTTATAATGTGAATATGAAGCTGCACCTATTAAAAGGTGGAGTCAGTTTCTGCAGCTCTTGAGTGTGGGCTGGTCTTGCCATTTGCTTTGCCTATTGGGGCATTAGAAATGTGAGGCAAGCAGAAGTCTAAAGAGTGCTTTTGGAACCTCATGCAACCACTGTGCATGGAAACAAGCCTACACTACCCTTCCAGGTGATGAAAACTATATGCTCAGTCATGCCCATTGCTCTAATCAATAGCCAACCAACCCCCAGTCATCCAACTGTCAGCCAACTACAGACAGATGAATGGGCTCAACTGTGACCAGTATAAGGACCATGCCACTAAATCCAGCCAAGAGTGTGCATTCCAAAACTGTAAACCAGTTAAATGGTTGTTGCTTTAAGCCACTAAATCTGGGATGTTTGGTTACCCAGAATAAGCTAACTTACATATTATCTTCCTTTCTTCTCATTTAATGCCTTGCTCTTTATCCTCCTTTCCATTCTATTATCCTCCCACCTTTGTTCATATTTTCTTCTTCTCCTCCAAGTATTACAATGACCTATTTAGATATTACAAGCACTGTGTTTAGAATGCTGATCTCTTCTACTTCTAGTTCAAAACCTGCCCTATGGCTTCTAAACCATTCCCTTTGTGATATGGCTTGGATATGGTTAGTGTTTCCCAAAGGCTCATGTGCTGGAAGCTTGGTCCTCAGTGAGTGTGGTGATGTGGGGGGGGGGGGGTCCTTAAGCAGTAGAGCCAGTCAGGTGTGGTGGCACACACTGTATTCCTAGCAGTTCAGGAGGCTGAGGCTTGTGGATCCAAAGCCTGGTCATTTGAGCAAATTAGCAAGACTCTGTCTCAAAAATAAAAGAGCTAGGGATGTAGCTCAGTATCAAGGCCCTTGGTTCAATTCTCAGTACCACACACACATACAAAGAGGTGGGACCTACTGAGAGAGGTCCTCATGTCACTGAGGGTACTACCCTCAAAAGGAATTAAGGTAATTCTTGTGGGACCTCTGAATTTGTTCAGGCCAGAGGTTCACCTCAAAGAGCAAGGCCAAGTCTCCCATTCCATCTAGGAACATGACTTCTCCCTCTTACACAGACCCCAGCCACTGTGATACCACTCACCATGAGGTGATGAAGCCAGGGGACCCCATCAGAGTGATGCCATACTGTTTGAACTTTCAGCCTCCACAACTGTGAGGTAAATAAAACTCTTTTTCTAAGTACACAGCCTTAGGTGATATCTTATAGTAACAGAAAACAGACTTATATACTCTGGAACCTGCCTAAGCAGACTCTGCAGAGCTTGCATGGTTTACAGGCTTCACCCATAGAGTGATGAAACATGATGTCTCTGGCATAAGCAGAATTTAGGGTAGATGCTTGGCAGAGTTAGTAAACCAATTCTGGGCATTTGGAATAATAGTCTCTCTGGAAGAGTCATTAGTCACTGTGACTCGTGGAATCATTAGTCACTGTGACTCCCTCCCGAGTGCTGGGATTACAGACGTGAGCCATCACGCCCTGCACTGTGGTATGTGGTATTGATTGCTGGTGGACGTGAGTCTCCACGGCCAGCATTCTATGTGGTTACCAGGGTCGAACTCAGGGCCTTGCGCTTGCAAGGCAGGTGCTGGAACCACTGAGCTAAATCTCCAGCCCTTGATTCTCTTTTATTCATGTGGTAAACATAGAAATCTAAGCATTCCACCCCTCACAGTACATTGTTTCCTATAGTTACAAATATTTTTTGTACTCTCTTAGCCTGACCAGCAATGTGAGGGAAGGACTATTAGAGTATACCCTCAACCCTTGAGTGTCTGGCTTGCAAGCCTGCTTTCTTGCTCTGTATTCCTTCTAATAGCTAAGAGTAATTGGTAGAAGGGCGGGCTAAAACATTCCACGAAAAAAAAAAAAAAAAAAAAAAAA
>PVIC010048900.1:0-13351 GCA_004025085.1 Thryonomys swinderianus
ACAAGCATGGTGAAGGTCAAATAGCTTGAGTAGACTTCACAGGTAGTAAGTTAGGAGTATGACTCAATGTTCTCTGCACCTTTCACTGACTGTGCACTTTCTACTGACTGTGAGGACATTAATTAACCAGAGAGTATTTTCATTGGTAGGTTTTTCTAGAAATCTCTAAAATTGAGTGAAATAGGTAAAAGAATGGATCACTCCTACTTGGCAATAGTGATATCTGCTTTACCTACTCATCTCCCTGGACATTTTTTCTCCAAGCACTTTTAAGTTCTACTATGTGCTGAAATTCCTCCCAATGAATTTTTACAAGAAGAATTGAATTAGTAAACCCTAGAAAATGTCCACAAAGAAAAGAAATTCTGAAGAAATATTCAACTTACTGGACATATATTCTCTGCCGGATTTATTGAATTCAATATTCTTCCTTTATCTTCTTAATTCTCATGAGAGTCTGTCAAGATAAACCTCCATCTTATAAGTGATGAATCTGAATTACAGAAGGAAAGTTATTCAAGGTTTCATAAATACCAGATGGTAAATCAGGGGCTCCAGCGAGATGCCACCAATGCACACATCTGCTCTTTGACACTATTCAAGTTTGGGGATTTCATAAGCAATCCATAGAATACACATCCTATCAAATTCAGGATTCCAACTGGTGACTTTTTTGTGCTAATAATTTCAAATCTCTATCTTTATTCTATTTTTCTCAGAAAAAAAAAAACAGAAAATCTGGTGAAATTTTGTATGTTACTAAAGTGAAGAACTATTTTTATTATTTTGGTAAGAATGGTGTAATTCAGCAGTTTCACACTCTAGTCTGCAGTCTCTTTCCCACTCATACTTGAAGGTTCCAAAGCACCTTAGAAGGAGCGGGAGAATTTCCTATTACTGAATTTATAGTGATTCCTGTTTGCTTTATTTTGCTGTCGTTTCACCTTTCAAACCTACAAATTTCACGGCTTTACATATAATTCCAAATGGATCTGAAGATTCTAAGTATTTTGTCACTAAACTAAAGAAAGAAGAGTGAAATCTTCATATAAACAGAGAACTTGAACAAAATCTTCTAATAATAAGACTATTATAAAAGAATAGCAAAATGCAATTTGGCGGTTAGGAACTATGCTTCATACAGAGAATGTCTCTCTTCACAAAGCAAACTAATGATCTTCCTTAAATATTCCCTTTGAGCCTTTCTTGTATTGAGAAGGTGACAGCAGTACTTCTTGGTAGCCTTGCCAAAAACACGTGATCTGAATGTAATCATTAGCAAATATTAAACAAACCCAAATTGAAAGATTGTCTGTTCTCTTCTAAAATATTGAGGAAGAGTTCTGTACTCTGAAATATTAATATTATGAAAGACAAAATAAATTTGCCTTTTGTTATAAAAGTCAAGAAAAAAACTGTTTCTTCCCAGCAAAAAAGGGGGAAAAAAAACTATAGTAAAGAGTAATAAGCACAAAAATTTTGCATCCCAGAATTTTTTTTCTTTTACCCTAAAGAAATTGGGGTATAAAATTTGAATAAATCTTATGGATTAGATAATAACATTGCATTACTGTTAATTTCTTTATTTGATCTTTATACTGTGGTTATGAAAGGCTATTTTGCTTTTTTAAAATATAGTAAATATTTTGGAACTAACAGAACCCTATTTCTTCAAATGTTTCAATATGAATATATTTCCATGCAGAAAGAGATAAAAGTAAGACAAACAATAAGAAATAAATATATTAAAACTTTAACTGTATTTGGAGAATATGGATAAAAATATTGGGAAAGTGTGTGTATCTCTTTTGAAAATGTTCTATACTTTTTCAAAATAAAAATTTAAAAGAACTTTTAGAAATATTCATATGGGAGACAAATTTTTAAGAACTTACACAAGTTTTAAAAAGCTATTCTATCCCTAGGCTTTCACTAGTTATGGGATTCTTAGTAATTGACTGACTTAGGATAGTGATGTGACTAAGTATGTTAGATTCTATTACCATCACAAGCTTTCAGTTCTTGATTGGGTAAACCCACACTTCTGGTTCTATGGGGAGGAAGGAGCCAGCCTACAAGTTTTCCCTTAACCAAGGTTAGGGAGATAAAAGACAAAACTAATTTGCAATGAGGGCACTAGGGGCCCTGAGAGTACGGC
This sequence comes from Thryonomys swinderianus, assembly GCA_004025085.1. Classification (NCBI taxonomy): domain Eukaryota; kingdom Metazoa; phylum Chordata; class Mammalia; order Rodentia; family Thryonomyidae; genus Thryonomys; species Thryonomys swinderianus. The sequence goes on from PVIC010048900.1 coordinate 2,159, forward strand.
TTGCCCCACTTTTATTCACTTAGACACAGGAACAGTTAAATTAATAGATGATTTATTTGCCTCTTGTTATCTACAACTGGTAGCCAGGTAAACATCCAGATCTCAGCTGTATTGACTCTTCTCTGGAACTTGCAACATGCAAACACACTTGCCCTGGGCACGGCCAAAGGAGACACAGCTTGCTGTTTTTCTCTTTCAAGCTTGCGGAAAAGGTCAATTAGGCCTTGATCCTCATTATCTGGCTTCCTAGAGAGACGGGAACATCAGATGAAACAAAGTTGCTCACCTCAGGATGGGCAACAGGCAAAAGAGAAAAGGGGAAAAGACTTCTGTCCCAGGATCTTTATTCAGGCCACACCTTCAGTTACCAAAAACTTCCCTTGAGGCTCTGTCTCTTAGAGGTTCCACACCTCCAACTAGCGTCTAACTGGGGATCAAGATTTTAACACATAGGACTTGGAAGGACCTCATAGATCCAAACTACAGCACTACATATATATATAATCTAGCCCAAGATTGAAGATTATAGACCGAACTCAACTGGTAAACACATTTTATTTGACCTTCCTCTTCTGTGTCAAACCATTTTTATGACCTGATATTTACAATCCTACAAATCTTACTTTTTTTTTTTTTAAGACAGGTTTTCACTTTGTAGTTCAGGCTGGCTCTGAGCTCACTATGTAGCCCAGGCAAGCCTTGAACTCAGCAATCCTCCTGTCTCTGCCTCCCAAGTGCTGGGATTACAGGCGTGAGCTACCACGCCCGGCACTGTGGTATGTGGTATTGATTGCTGGTGGGCGTGAGTCTCCATGCCCAGCATTGTATGTGGTTACTGGAGATCGAACTCAGGACCTTGCGCTTGCGAGGCAGGTGCCAGAACCATTGAGCTAACCCTCCGGCCCAGTCTTACATTAAAAAAAAAATCTCCATCTTCTGTCTTTCTCATTAAAAAAGAGAATCTAGCAACATTGAGCTCACCTGCTCAGGTCCATGGATACCAGGCCTCCCCATACCCTCTCATTATTTTCCCCAGAGATCTGGTATGAATGGCTGTTGATCATTTCACATGCACAATTATTGTCTGGCTACAAATAGAACAGTGTCCCTGCACCTGTGTCATCCCCTAAAGTGAGGAATAAAAGAGAGGCTGACAGACTTCTCACCGCACCTTACTTTACTCACTCGGGTTACCTTTCTGATGCCTGTGGGCATCTCATCTTGAGGCCCCCGATTTAACCTGTTGTGAAGGCCTAGAATTAGTTTCAAGAGCAGCAAGATATTTCGGCTCACACTGAGCGGCCTCTCATCACTGAGAATTAAAGTTAATTCCATGTTTGAACGAGCTTGAGGGAACCTTCAATACATCAATATCTACTAGTGATGAAGAAGATGCTGACAAGGAAGACACCATGGGAAAGAATCATTAGATAGATTTCTTTTTTCTTATTTTTCACTGACAGAAGCTAGAAGTCAAATAATAAGATAATAGGAAAGAAGCCTGCAGGAAATGGAAAGATAGAAGTTTATCACCTTTCTTTTGAGCCTAGAATCCATACAAATGCTGATCATAACGGTTCCTTTAATTAGCTTCTCTTTCCTGTGGGTGAAAATGAAAGGAAACCAGTTTCAAAGTGATCTTTTTTCCAGTAATAATATCAAACACTTTTATGCAAGTTAACTATGTGTGAGACTATTTCTTTCTACCATACATGTATTAATGGATTCAGTCTCCAACTATACTAGTTAGTAGATTACCATTGTTATCCCATTTTTTAGATAAGAAAACTGAGGCATAAAAATTAAGCATTTTTGTATAGCAGCACAAAAAGATACAGACACCATTCTGACATGGAGACCATTCTCTTAACCATCACGCATTTGCTGCTAGAGTGGCTCTAAACAATGGTGAACAACAAAACCAAGTGGTTCTATTCAGGTCTAAGACCACAGTTTTATCTCATGCCACTTCTGCTAACACTTTTAGCCGGTTTAAACATTGTAAGCTGGCAATCAAATAGTGGTTTGCAGTGAAGAACTGAAACCATGACCTAAACGCGTGACAGCTGGTTTTAAGCTGCTTTGAGCTAAGAGAGCTTTGGCTGTTGAGGGTCCTTGGAGTAAGGTTAGGATCGCATGTCCTAATTTTGGCCTGGGGCCCTTCATGTGGTTTTCTGTGGCCCAGTCTTCCAGTGAGTAGCCCTCCAGCCATATTCCTGCAGGTTATAGATAGGTCTTTTGGTCTGAATCTGCTTTCAGAAATGATAAACAGTTGACTCGGATGCTTTGTCGAATCAGAAGAAATGGCCTAGCTGGCAATTTAAACACACTGGGGCTTTTTTGGTCATTTAACAATCTTCAGTCCAACAGGTACCCATTGCAGTCGCTGTGCCATTTGCTTCGCAAGAAGAAAGTTCAGCAGAAAGTGAATATGCCCTGCTTCCTAAGGAACTGCTCTCCCTTCCAAGGGCAGTGCAAGGTCAGAAAATGAAAGCTGCCCTGGGCCTCAGAAGCTTGACCTGCCTTGCTTGTCCCTCCTTCCTCTGAAACTCAGCCCTCTGGAATCCCAAGGTCTGTTTCGTTCTGTGCTTTTTTTGCCACTTTGCCGATTTTCCTCAGTGTACTGGGCCGACTTCACAGTCACCAGGTGTCTTCTGTCCTCCCATCAACTGACACTTAATGAACAGATGGCGCAAGCGGCCTGGCAGTAATGCGATGCCTGGATGGGTGGGCAGGAATGGGGCAGGGAGCAGCTTCGAGGAAAAGGACAGACTGACTTAGTATTTGTGCCACATAGAATCAAGAAGAGCAGAAAGAGGTTAGTAAAAAATTTTCTTTAATGTGAAGATAATATTATATTTCTAAAAGCAAGGAATGGATTAAAAAAATACGGGGCTTTTATACTCTTTATATGGAGAAAGGGACTAGCCAAAAGGGTTACTGAGATTTCAAGCCCTCTTGGTCATGGTGATTTGTCTTTGAATTCAGGCTGAGTGAGAATAAATTTCTTTCCCTTTGTTTATTCATTCAGTTACACATTCCGCACCATATACTCCACAGGAGCATGTAGGAAAGCCCCTGTATTAAAATAGACACAGAACTCAAAATGGAAAGAATCAATAAGATCCTTATACCTTGAATCCCCTGTCTGCACAAAAAGTTTCACTCGAGATGTTCAACTGTACATTCTGATTCCATAGTCTGGGGTGAAGTCTGAAAATCTCAGTTTCAAACAAGAATGCAGGTGACATCAATACTGCTCAGACATGGATTACACTTGCAAAAGGGAGGATGTGACATTTTCTATTATAGATAAATATGTGTGCACAAGTTTGCAAAGCAGAGATGTAAAAGAGCCAGGCTTGTAACCCCAGGATGATACTCATCTCACAATGATACTTTGCTTCAACAAGGAGTGAGTCAGTATTCTGGCTCCCCAATCTTTTGTTTTTCCTAAAAGTAAGTTGATAATAACCATACTCACCATCTGTCATCAGGGTTAGTGAAGTAAAATCATTTAGGCCATTCAAACAAAAGATTATCTTGGCAATTATCCTTTGTAGTCTAACCCCAAACCATAGAAATCATGACAATCTTCCTATTGCCAGATGCTCAATCTATCTGCAAATTTTCATTGAAGCACAACTTGTTTGCAAAATGTAAAATTAGAAGTGACAGACAAATCTATTTTTATCAATCTTAGCCTGTCTATTTTGAGTCTGTGAATTTTAAAAGAAGATTGAGGGCAGCTGTTGACTGAAATGTTAAGAGATGCTACTCTATTTACTTCTAATTTCTAACTTTTGTGATTTCCCTTATTATTAATAATAGGCAAAATGAAGTACAGCACAAGTGAGGTGATTTTAGTCCTATGAGGGACATGCTTAGCCTAGTGTTTGCTGAATATAAGACAGGAAAGTAGTTGTAATTCATGATTACCTAGAAACATGGATCACAGTTTAATATACTGTGTACCTTAGACAAAACACTGCCCAGTCTAGTCTTCAGCTTTCACAGCTGTTCAAGTGAGAGAAAAATGGATTGTCACCCAACTATCAAATTTGAATATTTAGGAATATTTATGTTGAGAAGAAATGGAGAGTAAAAAGGGTCATCTTATACTTACACTGGGACTTTAAGTACAACTGAATTAATCTTTTAATCTATACATCTCCAGTAAGTAGTTCCTCCCTGCAAGGTAATATAACCAAGTATAATACTTGACCTTTGATGGCCCCTGGACTCACACTAAAACAGAGAAAAAAATTTCCAGAGTATTTCTATTTAAAATACAGGTAGCATCTTAAAATAATGAGGAAAAACCTAGATAGGAGACCCAAGTTCTTCCAAGTTATAATGCCAGAAGACATCACACTTCCAGACAACCTCAACAAAACAACAGCAACAAACGTGTACAAGATGGAAAGTTCTCATGTTGTTTGTATAGAGCCTATTACCAGAATTGGAGGGCTCTCAGTCCAAAATCTGCACATCTCCCTGTTTTTTTTCCTCTTTTCTTCTACCATAACTAGGAATATAGCATGTCTCTCCTATAGCTAAATGGTTCAAAATTTTCATAATGACTTTGTTCATTTTCTTAAACCCAGATAATTTATTGCTTTAAAATATTTCTGCTATCTTGTTCATTCATTACACTTCTTTTAGCATAGGTCTTTTTAATACCAATCCACTCATCTAGTTCACTCCACCTCAAATCTTCTTAATCTAGTCTTCACATTGTTTTGTAAAAGTTAAATAAAATGAAATCCTGGTCCCCCTCTATCCTTCTGTGTTGAACATATGTTGCAGAGTTCACAAGAAATGTTAGTACACTAAATGTACTACTCATGTAAAACTGTTCAATGTGTTTCTAGAGTAAATAATGGACTCTTTTGACTTATTTAATACATGTTAAAGGCCATGATTGTTTCTCCCATTTTAGAGGTGATGTAATATCTCTTGCAGAACTGTCCTGCAGTCTCATAATTTGAAGCCCTATACTTGTGACTACAAATTTGTTTTGCTTTCTGCTCTATTACATTGATCCCTGGTCCAACTCTGTCTTTTATCTCTTTTTCCAGCATTTTCCTTGTTCCCTCTCTCTCCCCACTCTTCTCTCTCTTTATTCTTCTCTCATTTTCCTAAGTTAAAGAGGAATTTTTAAAACACTTTATGATATTTCTCAACAGATCTCAGTTCTAATACTTGAGGGAAGGCTAAGATACTCTGTAGATCTGGCTTCATTGATTTCTGAATCTTTTATTTGAAGACATGTTGGGGAATGATATAGCCTTAGTGCTTGTCTTGGGGAGAGGTTAGGATGGATGTACAGTTAACAGCATTCTTTTCTTTCCATTACAAAGTCCTGCTCAAACTTGGCCATTGTTACTTAATTATGTTAACAACCTTTACTAATCTTTTTTGCTCACTTAGATAACTTATATTCCTTAATGGTTCTCTACATTTTAGCACCTTTATGGTTTCAGAATTATGCAGCACACTCACCTGCTGGCCTTATTCCTCTTCCTACATCCCCTGCCCTACAAGTCAGCACAGTGCCCAGCATATAAGTGATTAATTAATTGATTTAAAGAATAGATGATTACATATAAGACATGCCAAAAGGATTTTAATAGGACAGATTTTAACCGTCCAGTACTATATATGTAATTCTATACCCATTTCATTCTTTGGTTATGAAGGAGTGTTATACATATCTATACAAAACCAACACACATTCCTCAATGTCTGGAGACATTTTAGGCTTTCATAACTGGGAGAAGATTGCTATTGGCATCTAATTGACATAGGTTAGGATGCTTGTAAATATCTGAAAACAGTCCCCCTACACATGAATACAGTAACGATCCAGTGAAGGGTGTCAATAGCTGCAATATTAAAAAGAAAACTGATGTCAGCGCATTGGTGTAGAGGGACCTTGAGAGGCTTTGGATTTGATCGACACTGAAATTCTGCCTCCTGTGCTCTGTTCTCAAGCATACAGCACGTAGCCCAAGAGTCACCAGCTGATGCTCTCCAGGCGGCACAGGCATCCTCCCATGTCCCCAGTCATCTCCGAATCACAATGTGACAGATGCAACAGATTTTGTTAAGAGCCCCTGGGAGAAGGTGCCCGCCAGGCCTGCCACATCTTCAAAGGGACAGTGGTGTCTGAGAAAGTGCACTCCATGACAAAGCTCGGTGGGAACCCAGCGCTGCCACTGATTTGGCTGTGGAGCTGTGAGCGAATCAAAGTCTCAGAGCCATGATTTCCATAAACTGGGAATGATAAACTCAAGGCTTCAGGGTTGCCATGAGGGAAAAAGTAAAATCCAAGGGTCTGATACATAGTAAATATTTGGGAAAAAAATGGGAGGAAATATTTTATTTAGCTCTAACCTTAAAATGCATTCGTCTACACAAATTGGTACCCATATTCACACCACAGGGAGATTGAGCTCTCCAAAAATTCCTATGCATTTTCTTGCAGTTAGTGAGGTTGGCTTGATTTTGTTCAGCGTCTTTACTGCCCTTTCCCAAAGCAGTATTAAGAACCCTACCTTGCTTGTGTTGCTGTACACAAGAGGGACATGAACGGAAGAGATGGAGACCCCCTCACACACGCTGCCATGTCATCTCCTCTGTGAGGAGATAGGCACATCTCTGAGAGGTACTGTTCCTCCAGTTCAAGGCCTGCAATGGAGTCAGTATGAAGCCCAACCGGCCCTTGAGTGAGAAGTAAATCCTGATTGTTGTAAACATCTGAGGTGTTGTTACCATGGCACTAATTTAACTAAATGGATTGATAACTGCCATCAGTTGCTCAACTAGAAGTATGAAATTCATCTCCAGTCTGGAAATTTGCCACCAAACAGGTGAAACTTTACTGAGGGGCCAATTGCTAAAAAGGATTGGGTGTAAAGTCTTCTTGGGCCCTAATCAGAACTGTAACCCCATCCATTGGAATAGAAAGGATGTTTTGATGTTGGAAACTTGGCCAGGATCTGAACCTGGCACACTGCCTTGGTTACTCAGGAATTTCATTTTTCACCCACCCCAAGCTTAGTCTGGCCTTTAATAAGTCCTTTTTAGTTCCAAATGAACTACAGTATACAGAGTAACTTAAATAATTATCAATTATCAAAGCAAATATATTATGCATAACAACATCTGCATAATGGGTCTGCTTCCAAATATCTATGAGTTCATAATTCTCTAGAAAACCTGATTGTTTGATTAGCCTCTAAACTATTTCCTGAAGAACCGTAATTGGTTACCAACTTCTAAGTAAGCCAAAACTGCCTCCCAGAAAATGTCAGTATTTCTTGCCTATATTCTGCTCTCCAATGTCCACAACATCATGAGGAAAAATAAGTTTTATAGATGCCTTTTTCCCTGCTCTTCTAAAAAAAAAAATCATTTTCCACTCTGCCAACTGATTATGCAGCCACGATGTTTGAAAGCTTGCATAATTTACATTAGCATGCTTAAGATCTCAGGTGACTATGCCTTTGAGGCCAGCATGCTAACCCCAGTGGGCCGATTTGATATTCTTCCCAATATCTGACCCTTTTTTCCTTGTTAATTACAGGCAGACTTTCCTGGTCTGGCCCTGGATCTGCACCTGTTTCCCATCTTTGAGCAGCTGCTAATTAGGGTGAAAACGGTGGGGCTGGGCAGTGCAGGCCACACATGCCTCATCAGGCTATTGATCAGACTGGCACTCCCCATGTGTAGTAACAGCTCTCTGCACAACCCAGCTCCAAAATAAAAGCCATTCTTGGAATCACATGTCTGACTCCAGGAACACACCAGACTCCCTACCAAATAGTACAGCAAGTGAAAGAAGACACTTGGAGTATTAAAATAAAAATCTTTACCTGAAATTTCAAGTATGAACCCAAATACCTTGTACTTGTTATCTGGTTCTTTTTGTTCAAACTAGGAAATAAAAGCTTTTAGAGAAAATACACATGTGTATATGGGAATAATTTCAAAGATTTTATTGGTATGAATAATATGTTTTCTAATAATGGAAGTAATATCCCTGTTCTGAATTCCTGTTCAGCTTTTCACATGATACAGTTATACAGAGTTTCACAATCATGTGATTTATAGTCATGAATTCTATTATAAAAAGTGACTTTGAATCTATCTATGAACAGTAGACGTATGAGTAGGAACTTCAGGCACTGTAATTTTTAAGAGGTGTTACTGGCAGTGGGTGGATGTAATATGTTCACACAATGAAAATTTATGCCACATCCATTACAAATTACAACTAACAGACGAAGTTAAAAATAATTGTATAAATATCTGTCTAAGACCAAAAATTATTTTACATATAAATAGAAAGCATTTAAACAGCTCAATATACTGAAATTTAACAACCTGAAATTTTCATGAATGAAAATCCAGTGACCATTAGGTTTTATGTGCTTTGAAACCAATGGCAGTAATGCAACAGTAGTGGAGTTACTATCCACAGTGATACTATTACATTTTTATACTTATTACTCTTTTAGCCCTGACTTTATTTGGACATCTTTGTTCATTTTATGTTGCTCTGAAAATGAAAAACCACCTGAATCCAGTAGTGTTTGAACAGTACAAAAATTTAAGTCTTAGAATTCTGGAGGCTAGGAGCATAAGGTAGATGGGTCCATGTCAGTGAAGGGCCTTTTCTATTTCACCCCATGCTGACAAGTGGATGTGCAAGAGAGTATGTGCAAAAGTTAGTGTGGAAAGGTTCTGATCTCATCCTTCCACCAGGAACTCATTCCCTGATAGGTGACACATTCCAACAATAAAGACAGAAAACCATTCATGTGGGCATTGGCCTCCAGGATCCATAAGGATCCTACATGTTCAGCACTGTAGTGCTGGGGACTAGGCTCTCAACACGGTCAGGTGGACTTCGGGAGACGTTCAGACCATAACAACACCTGGCCACCTTAATGCACCATCTAAGAGAGATAAGACTTACTTATACATTGAAATATTGGAGCTCCAGTGGCACAATCAGCGTGCTGTACTTATTCATTGAAATATTTATGTTTATGCTTTTCTAATGTATCCTGCTATCCTAATGAGATAATTGTACTATTTTTAATTTGCATGCATAGTTTGGTTACTTACCTATGACTTTCTTTTAAGTATATTAAAGGATAAATCAGACACAAGCTTCAACATCACATGGTTTTCCTTACATAAGAAACTCAAATTATAAATAAAGAAAAAAATAAAGGACAGATAATAGGAAATAGGGAGACAGATCTTTATCCAATGTGGGGGTTAAGAGATGGAAGGAGGGAGCTGGGCATAGTGGCTCATGCCTGTAATCCCAGCATTTGGGAGGCAGAGACAGGAGGATTGCTAAGTTCAAGGCTTGCCTGGGCTATGTAGTGAGCTGAGGGCCAGCCTGAACTACAAAGCGAGACCCTGTCTCAAAAAAAAAAAAAAAAAAGAGATGGAAGGAGGGAGAAATTAGAGAGAAAGGAACTAATATGTGTTATGTATTTGTACCGATTCCACACAAGGAAGGTAAACATTATGTACTGCAAACATATACTGATAAAAAATAAAGGACATATTATAAAGTATGTATTATGAGAAGGGGATATTGGTTTCAATTAGAATAGCCACCACTTTTCTAGGGTCATAGGCATGGGTATATTTACTTGTGTATACTTGACATTGACTTGGTACATTTGACAGCTGGCATGTGAGAGTCAATGATTTGCTTCTAGAAGCTCTATTTCAATAACAAAATATTTACTATCTTTCTCTTTTCTCCTGAAATTGTCATAACTCTCTGTTGTCTATGACAAAGCACATGGCTCGACAGTTTTCCCAATATCAACAGCCAATGTTTCAGATACAGAGAAGCATCCAGTATCCCAGAATGATTCCCTTGCAGTACGAGCTAAACTCATAGCTCACTTTATGTACGTGTGACCAAGGCCAAAGAAGTGAAGAACTTGTGAAATGTGACATTGAAATTTGTACTGTTCCCCTACTTCTTTCCATGTAAGAGTCTCTGATGATTTTCATGTGTTTCTTTAAGTAAATAAAGGGAACTTACAAAAAGCCACTACATTCCCCTTTCTTTTGCAACACTTTCTATAGTTTGTCAGGTGGGAAAACTCTAAGATAATATAATTAGGCATGTGGAATTTTCTATATCAAATTACATCAATTTTCAATGTTCTTGGCTTGAACTATACAACAAAGGGTTCATGTGTCTCTTTGGTGATCTGTTGAATATAATTTGATTGTATTATATTTCTTTTTTCCAATTAGGTTCATTGGTATATTTTAAGTGTACTTTATGATCACATTCATCATTGAAAATTTGTACCTATACATGACATATCTTGTTGTTGTTTTTTCCCCATCCACCTTCTCTCTCTTCAAACCATCTACACCTCACTATTTACAAAAGTTTTGTTTCCATTTTTCCTCTTTTCTCATGTTCTTTCTTCTTTTTTTTTAAATTGCATTCTTTATTGGTACAATTTGCATACATCTCACACTCACACATAACATTGGGGAGTTTGTACCAATATATGACACAGTCAATTCTCATTTTTGCCCATATCCCCACCCACACCTCCCCAGTCCCTATATACATGCTCTTTTATTTTCTTTCAGAATCATATTTATTCCTTCCCCTCATTACATCCCCATACCAAATTTCCTTTGGAAATTTCCCATTCTGAAGAGATTGTCATACAACTAGAGCACATTTGCATCTACCGGTGCTCATATCAATGAGAAGATCCGGTATTTGCCTATCTGTGCTCTATTGATTTCACGCCTTAGCGTGTCCTCCAGGTGCATCCATTTGCACCTAAATGAATCAATCTTGTCCTTTTTTTTTTTTTTTTTTTTTTTTTTTTTTTTTTTTTTTTTTTTTTTTTTTTTTTTTTTTTTTTTGCTTTTTTTTTTTGAGACAGGGTCTCACTTTGTAATTCAGCCTGGCCCTGAGCTCACTATGGTGCCCAGGCAAGCCGCCGTGAACTCAGCAATCCTCCCGTCTCTGCCTCCCGAGTGCTGGGATTACAGGCGTGAGCCACCACGCCCAGCATTATATGTGGTTACCGGGGATTGAATTCAGGTCCTTTCGCTTGCAAGGCAGGCACCGGAACCACTGAGCTAACCCTCCGGCCCAATCTTGTCATTCTTTATGGC
>PVIC010048901.1:0-13086 GCA_004025085.1 Thryonomys swinderianus
GATGGAATTTTATTACTTTCAGTTGGAAAAATATTATTGAAATACCATTCTGAATTAGGAAAATACTTTCAAAGTAAATTGCAACACTGAGCTTTTTAGTCTGAGGGTTATGGCCGGGATGGTCCGACCGACCAAAGGGGGCATCAGAACCAGAAATAATGTCCTACCCAGGGGACCACGAGAGGGCACAGAGGAAAGTGAAATAAATGATGAAACTGAAACTACAGTTCGAGCGGCAAGTTCAAGTCCCAGAGTGACACGCAGCCTCGGGCTCTGAGGGTTGTTAGCTTCTGGAGAGCACAGATTCCGATATTGCCAAGACCAGTGATTTGGGAACAATGCTAAGTGACTATTACTGGGCAGGAAGACCAAGTTCACAGTTGCATCATATTTACTTCTTTAATAAAATGTGCACAAAGATAATGCAAGTTAAATAATATTTTGCCCTTAACTGTAGCCAAAATTTTGTTCTAATTTCCTGTTACAAAAACCAATATATTTCTTAACCTTTTCTTAAAGCTTTGCTTCAGTTATTTTTAACTCTTGTGGCATTACTAATTTTTATTAGTTGTTAAACTACAGGTACCTTTTCTTGTTAGTCCTACATATTTGGTTTGTAGAATCCTTCTGAATGTATGTTCATCAGCCCTGAAGATGCAGTTAATAGTACCTGTATTATCTTTGTTTTGTGTTCCTCCTTACCCAGGAATAGAGATTGCCTTCTGTTCAGGGATTGTGGACCCTATTAAAGAGAAATATTGTAAAGATCTGAATTCTTCACACAGAATTACCTCTAGAAGTTTACTTCTTGCAATTCCCATATGTGAAATCGAAATAAAACCAAACCAAACCAGCTGCTTTCTTCCTACTATTGTTTATGAACATTTTTGGTAAAGCTGGTGAAAAACGAATGATTTCTTAATATTGAACTTCTCTGGGTTACTTTTTACTTATTTCTTTTCTCATTAATGGACCAACATCACATAAAGTACTTTGTGTTTGTTTTATGTAGCAAAATTGTGGTCAAAGAATGAGAAAGGGGGTTTCTAAAAATAAGAATCTGCTCTTTTAATTATAATAGAAAGTATTTGAGCTATTGATTTCTATTTTAACTTTATAAACCAGCAATATTTCATTCTATAGTTTCTATAATCAGCAAATTAGAAGAGGTAACATGAAATGAAACTAATAAATACTGGACAAGAATGATCAGTGAGGGCTGAGGATGTAGCTCAGAGGCAGAGAGGATCTTAGCATGTGTGAGGCCCTGGAGTTTTACCCAGTATTATAGGGGGGAAATACTGCTTGGTAATTCTTGGGCTGTACAACTGTCTGCTCTGGCTCTATCAATAGCAAACGCTTTTCAAATTCATAGAACTCAAAGTATTAACACGTAATTCATATAGCCCATTCTGAGCCAACGTCAGCAAGTCTACTATCTCATTGATCACTTCCTTAAAGTCAGAAAAGCCTGAGCCAAACTATCACTGGTCAGTAGTTGCACATCAGTGAAATTATTTCTTAAGTAAATACTCCCAAGCATGTGTTCTCTGTTTTTCCATACGTGAAATTTCAAATTCCTACCCAACAAAGTAAATAAAAATTTAAAATTATTGGTTGTGGCTGAATTGTGTTCCAAACCTTTCCCAAATAATAAAAGGGACTATTAGTCTGCCATAAAGGATAACAAGTTTCATTCATTTATGTGCAAATGGAGACACCTTGAGGACACACTAATAAGTGAAATAAATGGATCCCAGATATGTAAATACCATATCTTTTCTCTGATATGAGAACCTGTAGACATAAATGAGTCCTAGAATGTATGATAGATTTTGTAAAATAGGAAATATTCAAAGGGAATGTGGTAGAGGAAAGTAATGAGGGAAAATAATAAATAGGACTTGGAAAGAAAAAGAAATAGCATGTATATAAGGGGTGGGTGTTGTGGGTGGGTTGGGATATGGGTAAAAATGAGAGTTAACTTGTGTCACATACCAGTACTAATTCCCCAATGCTGAGTGTGATTGTGAACTGTATATAAAATATACCAGTAAAAAAATTCAATAAAAAATCATCTTTAGTTAATACAGACTTTTCAATATTAATTCTCTATTTGAGACAAACATAGTGTATATTAATAATAAGGAAAAACCAGTATAGGATACATGGGAAAATTTTATTTTTCTCACAACATTTTCATAAGTTTCCATCTATTCTAGATTATCTGTCTGTGTGTCTCTCTATCCAGATTGCCAGTTAGACTGTGCTCACTTTCTATGAAGTCATTAAGATTCTACATATACACACAGAAACAAGTATGAAAAAACACACACATACACATACTCATGACACATACACTGCAATCATTATTCTGATCCATTCCAGCAAGCATAAACAATAATATAATTTTTGTTAACATAAAATTAAATGTGTAGTAAAGCATGGCAGATTTATATCATTACAGGAATATGTTCAATGTGATGAACTATGTTGTAGCCTTACATGTTTACAATTATTGATTTATGCAGCGATTTGTTTTTAAAGTAGGCAAGCCACTCATGTTGGGACAGATGTAAATATTGTAATGGAAATTATATAAATTAATTAAAATTTTAATCTTACATTTTTCTTAAGGGTTTAAAAATGGTTGAATCTCTCTTTAAATTATTTTCAGGTTTTACATACTCTTATTTAGCTTCTTTGGCCAATAGTCTAAAATATGTGTTATTGTTACTTAAACTTGTCATTCAGTTTCATAAATTCAATGAAAAGTGCAAGAAGCTTTGTCAAGTTTTATAATGCCTTACACAACATATTTTAGACATCGAATTAAAGATCTCTGATCAGCTGCAAAGAAAAATAGTTCAAGAATAATTTCATAAGAAAAATTTAGATGTAAACTCAATATTTTACATGTGCTGTGTCTCATAACACCTGATATTAAATTATAATACTAATAAGGAGAAATTGCATTTATGATATTTATAGAACATACTAGTTACTCAGAATAAAGTGGAAAATCAGTTTTTTCCTGATGAAACTGCATTTTCATAGTTATATATAATGATACTAAACAAGGAGCAATTTTAATTAGGCTATGTGGATTTTATTGCCTGAAGGCAAATCTGTACTCAGTGTAAACTTTGATTCACTCCAATTTGGTTAGATGATATTTTGAGTGTTCCCTACCAAGAAAGAAAATCTGGTGGTTTATGTTGAATAAAGGAGATATAATGACTCAGAACGCGACCAGGAAAGTGAAGAAATTACTCTGAAATAAAAATATAAATCACACTTCGAAGAAGTTCACCGAGTTGTTACCGCTACTGTTTTCCGTATTAACAGAGTTTCGTCTAGGCCTACTCCATATTTCATGAAAATTCCGTTTCACTGTGAACTGCAATAACGGTGCGGTCGAAGTTCGAAGCAGGTACGAAGCGTTCGTGGAACATGCGTGTTGGGTGCTGGGTCTGGCGCCAGACGCGGAGCCTCTAGGACCACGGCCCGCGAGGGGCGAGGAGGAGGCCACGCCCTGCTGGGAGGTGGGCGGAGCCTGCGCGGGCCGTTCCCAGGCGCGCGCCTCTGAAGTCACGTGCCTCTGAAGTCACGTGTCCTTCTCCTCTTCCTCTCTGTCGGGCTCCCGGCTGTCCGGGCTTCCTGGGCGCCACATTTCCTCGCCGTGATTGTCTTCGGCACCGTGACTGACGCGAGCAGCCGCCTGATTGTGGACGGTCAGCTCAGTGCCGTGATGGCCCAGCGCAAGCCTTCCCCGCTTTCGGACGGCCAGGTCCGGCGCTCTGCCCAGTGGAGGATGGGTGACTAATGGAACCATCCATGGTCACGTTGCCTGTCTGCGTGACTTCCGGATACTGTCTTCAAGCTTTACGCTTCTAGGAAACCAGCACTTCAAGAGCTCCTTGGTGCATAAGGGGGTCTAACACATGCTACGGCGCCCAGTGAACTCCACACGGAGCATGCCCAGGTCTCCCCAGCTGCTGCCTGACCAGTATCAGCTGCACTGACATTCAGTATCTGCCCGGATTTCATCTCGTAAGAGTGGAAGTTTCTGAAGAGTGTACCAGCGATTCATCATAGAATCTGCCACAGGAGTTGGCAATGCGATTTGTTTTTTATTTTAAATTTAATGAGTGTTATGGTACTGAAAGTTATTTTATATTCTAGCAATCTGCTTCCTCTAATTTAGTCTTAAAGTCTATCCAATATTTATACCTTTATTTAAGTGAAAAATCTACCTAAGTATGCACTGCTTCTCACAATTTTGAGGATTAAGTCTTTGTATAGTGAATATAATAATATCATATATGTTTTATTTATGTCTTGAAAATTGGCTTTTGGATGGTTCTTAAATATAAATGAGGTTTGTAAACAATTTCTTCACAATGCATTCCATTGAGAAATAAATCTCTAATAATATTGTGATTAAATAAGAGGAATAAATTTGTTATTAAAATTTAAATGTTGAAAATCTATCAGAATATTACTTAATTAAATTGTTCAATCTTAGGAAAAACAACATTCTTTGACAGACTGACATTTTTGGCAATCAACTAGTATACAGTTTTTGGAATGCACAATTTCTGGTCATTGGGCTACTTGATAAATAAGATGCATATATTTACATCTTATTTTCCATTTTTCAATAAATGCCTTATCCTAAAGAGAAACATATAAGATGGATGAGAATTAGCTACTTCTGATTACTGAATGAAGTCAGCTCAAAACAACTTTTTAATAGTTTTACAAATGTCATAAAAATAAATCTATTCTACTGTTTTAGTTTGAAAAACCCCATAAATACTAATATTGTCTACTATTTAGAACAATAGTGTTTTATATGAATTTTCCAGGATTTGATCTCTCCTTGCTGTATATAGTGCTTATTAACATCTATGTGACCAAGCTGTAGTCTTCTGAGGCAAGTAGGGTATATTATCTACCTGGGCTATCTAAATGACCTGTCTTATTTCTTTTCCTTTTAATTGAATTCTTTATGGGTACATTTTATATGCACATCTCGATCACACTCAACATTGGGGAATTTGTACCAGTATATGACATGAGTTAATTCTCATTTTTACTCATATCCCTACCCACCCTGTAACCCCACCCCTATATACATATGCTCTCTTTTTCTTTTTTTAAATCATATTTATTCCTTCCCCTCATTACTTTCTCCTACCCCTTTCCCTCTGATTATTTCCTAACAGCTTATTTCTACATATAATGACAGTAAAATATGTCAGAAGAGTAAACTTTAAAATTATCAGTATCAATCTTATCAATCTTTTTTTGTTTTTCTTTTTTGAGACAGGGTCTTGCTTTGCAGTTCAGGCTGGTCCTGAGCTCATTATGGAGCCCAGGCAAGCCTCGAACTCAGCAATCCTCCTACCCCTGCCTCCTGAGTGCTGAGATTACAGGCATGAGCCACCATGCCCTGCCTTGTGGGGTGTGATACCAGAAATCAAACTTGGCACCTTGAGCTTGTCAGGACTCACTAAGCTATATTTTCAGCCTGATAGAAAATATTTTTAAAATTCACTCTTTTTCTTTTTTCCTAAAGACTAAAATTTTATAATAGGCTTCAAGTTTATGTATATAGGCTGCTGAAGTCTTTGTATTTACATTCATCATTTTTGAATTCCCAGTAGATGGAAAATTCATTATTCAAAATTAAGGTAATGAGAAGCAGTCTTTCCTTTAATTAAAATTAGAAATTAAGTAAACAGGTAGTGAGTCTATGAAATCCTGAGAATAAAACATGAGTGTCAATGTATAGTCATATAAAGTATAAAATTTTATAGAGTACACATAGCAATATGGTAAAGATAAAATATATTTACCTGAATTTTATCATACTAAAATTGTCACCATGAATTTCCATAATGGACAATACTTTACTGCATTTCTCAGTTTGTCAGCCAAATGAAAGACAAAGAAAAAGGGGGGAGGGGAGAGACAGTTATAAGTATTCTGTCATTTATAAGAAATAGGTCTTTCACGTTTGTGTCCATGTGATCGTGATTTTATTTATTCACTTCATCGAGCAATCATTGAGTTCTTCCATCCTCTTTTTCTCAGTGTTTTAAAACTACTGTATTCCGAAACATGCAGACTACCATGCTATCTGTAACGTTGTTTTATAATTGTTTTTATTTTATGAACAACTAAAATGTTAGTCTTCGGAGAAACGGGTAGAGGTACTGATTACATACTGGATAATTTTACAGCAGTTTTTCATGAGCAACTTACTAAATATCTAGGAGGCACAGTGAGTTGTTTCTGACATTGATCGCAGAGTCCGCGGGGCCACACACACCTCTTCTGACTCCGCTTTCCTCTCCGACTCCTCAGAATCCCTTTCCTGCTGACTCGGGCACCAGCTCGCCCTCGGCTCCTTCTGGGACCGTGTTTTATGGAGCCATATTTCTCTCCTGTCGTGTTCTCCTTTCTGGAAGACTGAATGAGCAGCTTTATATTACAAATCGCCTTGCACTTTGCTGTCTTTGACCTGGATCTAACTTTGGAGTCGTCAGATGTTAACTAAGATTAATAATTTTTAGATGGTAAAATGCCTTAAAATGTCCAGATATAATAAAAGATTGTTAACATGTATCACAGATAGTACAGTATTTTGAGCTATTTTACATGGATTGTTACCGCAGTTGCCTAAAGACTAGGGCCATCCCCAATGAGGATGAGACAATTCTGTTTCTCTTCCGTCACTTTCCTTCCACAGCTACAGGGCAGATTTGTCATGACCTGGAATTAAGCATATATGCACACTCTGTTTTCTTTTTATTTCCTTTGCACAATTTTATTTTATTTTCATTTTAGAATCTTCATATCCTTCATGAACAGCCACTTTATTATTCCACCTACTTCTGTATCCATCCCAGATTCCACTGCACAGATTCGTGTCTTCATAAATACGGTTTTTGCAATTATGTGAAATGCTGAAAGAATTTACCTGATTTTAGATAACTATTCAAAGTTAATTGGTTACTAAAACAATGCATCAAGATCTACGTGCTGACCTTCACTTTACGTAGTAAGGAAAATAGAATTTTGGAAAACGGCTGTGTGCACACTGATCACCTTGACCGAAATTAATACACTTCATCTTCCTAATGCCAATAACTCCCGTATGTGGACTTTTAAAATAAAACATCTATCCCCCCCCCCCTTTTTTGGTAAAATCACCCTGGATTTCCTTTGGAGAATCTTTACATTTCATTGTCTGTGCTTCTGGGGGCAATTTATTTATTGCATTTGTTCTCCCTTAATGATTACCCCTGGCCATCGCCATGGCCAGCAGGCTCCTGGAGTCGCCAGGCCTCGGTCCCGGCGGGCTGGCCTGCGCCAGCCGCGAGCCAGGCGCGTGGGCTGAAGTCAGCTTTCGGCACCGCCGCTGTGCGCATGCTTGAGATTCCAGACTTGCGAATGCTCTTACGTTCAAAGATCTACCTTTCCTCTCTCTGCCATCTAAAAAAAGCTCTAAATGCTTATTAACCAAATTCTCCTCCTTTAAAACAATTATGTTAACCAGCTTTTATTTTTGTTCCTAGACACAATAGAATTCTAAAACTTCACTGCCTCCCAGAGTGACTAAAGAATTAAATTGCACTGACTGAAATCACACGGAGCTGCCTGCTTTGCAGCCTTTCAGTAATTAATCCGGCGCCGCTGGTGCCTCTGTCGCCAGCCCCGTCCACTGCTCGCGTTATGACCTGAGAACTTCCTCGATTTCTTTTTTTTTTTGCTTTTTGGAGACAGGGTCTCGCTTTGTAGTTCAGGCTGGCCCTGAGCTCACTATGGTGCCCAGGCAAGCCGCCGCGAACTCAGCAATCCTCCTGTCTCTGCCTCCCGAGTGCTGGGATTACAGGCATGAGCCCCCACGCCCAGCATTGTGGTATGCGGTGTTGATTGTTGGTGGGCCTGAGTCTCCACGCCCAGCATTGTATGTGGTTTCCAGGGATCGAACTCAGGACCTTGCGCTTGCGAGGCAGGCGCCGGAACCACTGAGCTAACCCTCCGGCCCCTTCCTCGATTTCTTTGCGGCGTGTGGAGTCCGCAGAAGCCTGTGAGGACGGAGTGACCTCGGGGTAGCTCGGAAACGCAAGGCCCTGACCTCGCGGAAGTTTCACCACAGGCAGCGGCGCCGTAGCCTCTGCTTTCCTGGAGTAGGAGAATATTGGGCAGGTAAGTCATGCACCTCACTCCTTGCACCAGAGATGGTTTCTGTAAGCGACTTCGCCCCGTAACGCCTGGTGTATGATCTAGCTGTTTTTTTCTCTTGAGACAGGGTCTTGCTTGTAGTTCAGGCTGGCCCTGAGCTCACTATGGAGCCCAGGCAAGCCTGGACCTCAGCAATCCTCCTGCCTCTGCCTCCCGGGTGCTGGGATGACAGGTGAGAGCCACCACGTCCGGCAACTCTCTCTCTCTTTTTGAAGATGAAAGGTCGCGGAGGACTTTTGCTTCCCGGGAGCCTGTCCCTCCCGCGCACAGGAAGACCAGCCCGCAAGTGTCCTCTGCGACGCCGGCCTCCTCGCAGCTGCTGGTCTCTCCAGAGTCGCTTTGGAAATGACTTTCAGGGCACCGCACACTCAAGCAGACTGCATGTCGTCAGCCTTGTGAGACGTGCTGCCCATTTCCAGAAGCTTTCTGAAATTTTTCTGCCATGATTTTCACTGACGACCTGAGATTTCCACTTCCTTCAATTCGTCGTTTCTCGATTTACCGACTTGGCAGAAGCAGAATAAGTGTGTGAACAAGTCTACGCTACCCCTGTTCTGAGGTCCTTTACAAAGCTTGAGATCCTAGAGAAGGGGAGACTCCTCACGAAATCAGTGCCCACCACCGTGTCTGTCACCTGCTGTTTTGGGTCCAGGACACGAAGCATTGATTCTTACAGTTATTTTTCAGGCTCCAGCAGCCTGTACCTCCTTATAGGAAACCATCCCTTTTATATCTTAAACCATGTTGCAAAGTCAAGGAATTAATGATTTTGTGGGTAGAAGGGAGGTGGAGGTAGACCCTGACCCCTGAGGGGTGCTTGCATTGTCTGACAAGCTGAAGATCTTGTCTTCAGCGAGGATCGGCTTTCATCCAAAAAGACAAGACCGTTTTCATGGGCCCACAGGCTGGACGGCCCGTGTGTCAAGATCCACGAGAGCTTTAACCCAGAGACACCAACCGGCCCTTGTTATAATTTATTATAATTTCATTTAGAATTTTATTTAGAATTTAGGTTGACCGGGGGAAGTTTGCACAGGCACATGACACACTGGATTCATTTTTGTGGCCCGTGATCCTCTGTCCTTCCTTCCTTCCTTCCTCTAATCCTTATTCCCCTGCCTGTTTTCAAAAGCATTTCCATTTTTCTTCAATTTTTACAAAATCCCTCTTTCCTGCTCTCCATACCAACCTCCTTCCATCTCTTGTTTCCTTCCCCTTTGAGGAATATCTTCCTTTTTCCTATGACCGGCCATCTATTTACATTTACTTTGGCTTTTCTAGCCATGGCTGGACCATATTGAAACAGTTCAGCAGACCTGCTTGTGTCGTGTGAGCCAGAGATAAAGCACACAGACAGAAGAATGAAATTTTCAATTATGTCAATAAATTTAACATATGTATATTATAATACATGCTCTGAACAGCCAGTGTTTAGAGTAGATCTACAAGTAATCAGTTTTATATGACTTTTTCATGGCTTCTGAGATAATGTAATCTCATTAATTATAAGTATATGGAAAATTTCACCAGAAATTGCTGATCATAATTATAAAAGGTGAATCGTTTAAGATATTTCCAACTAGGAATTATTTTCAAAAGGCTGAACATTTTAGGCATCAGTGAAGATAATCTCTAGAATGTGAGATAAAGGATGCCCTGAAATCAAGCACATCTTTCTAATAAAGACACTGAAACACAAAATCCGTAGATGATTCTGGAACTCTGGGTGGCTCTGTTTACTAACAATATAAATCTTCTTTTTACTGTAGTGGTGTATTATGCTCTCTTTTTTCATATCCTTCCAAATAACCCTCCTAGTCTGTTCAGGATTTTCTGTGTTACATGCACTATATTTCATAATTGTAAAGATCATATAGAAAATTGAAATAAATTTTTGTTTTTAGTATCTCAGTTATAAATCCCCAAACACATTTTCAAAAGTTTCTCCCACACCTCCATCAAAACAACATGCAAATGTGATTGTTTTTGTCTTTAAAAAAATTATTTTATAACAAAGATTCCTTTTAAAAATTATGAATTCAACATTTTCATTTCTTAAACTTACGACATCAACTTGCTTTTTTACCTCATATTCTTATAATTTCCTACTCAATTGATAATACTAGGCAAAGCTTTAAAGAACACTATTTCATGGGCTCTTGGATTGAAATATTTCTCTATTTTCCCCTAGTTTCTATCCCATTTTCTTCTCCTTCTTTTTATTCACCACTTAATGTCATGTCTGATCCACTGATAAAAACAAAAATATCTTATTTTCTTGTGGTGGCTTCCTGTTTACCATACTCAGACATATTTCCCAGCATTTCTTTTCCATAATATTTATTACCTAGGAGAAATACTCCTAAGTAGTGTCTGTTGGCTGACCACCCTTGAGTCATTTTTTTCTTTTTTTTTTGAGACAGGGTCTCGCTTTGTAGTTCAGGCTGGCTCTGAGCTCACTCCGTAGCCTAGGCAAGCTTCAAACTCAGCAATCCTCCTGCCTCTGCCTCCTGAGTGCTGGGATGACAGGCGTGAGCCACCATGCCCAGCACTGTGGTATGTGGTATTGATGGCTGGTGGGCGTGAGTCTCCACACCCAGCATTCTATGTGGTTTCCGGGGAGTGAACTCAGGACCTTGCGCTTGCAAGGCAGGCGCAGGAACCACTGAGCTAAATCTCCGGCCCAAGCCATTTTTGTCTTATCAAACTGGTTTATAACTAAAAGTTTTATGATTAAATCTCTCATTGAATATTAGTATGGGTGTACTTAAACGTGGATGGCTTCGTATGTTTAACTTTTTCCTGTTGCACTGGGACCCACCAGAGAGCCACAGTTAGGCAGAGGCCCACTCATTCTTCAGTGGCATGACTGCTGCACGTTATCTCTCTAACTTTCACTGTCACACTGTTCTGGTCCTTACGATAGGCTGCTTGGTGTACATTACCATAATATTCATTATTATCCACCCTCATTATATCTAGACCAACATCCTCGTCCATGCGCTAACCATGGATGACAGCTTCTTGAAGAAATGCATTTCAGGCGTCAGACAGGTAGACGCAGCGGCCGTGGAACAGCGTGTCGCACAGTAGCTGAATCGCTCCCCAAGGGTCAGGCTTCTCCATCGCGTGTGCTGGGCAGAGCACGTCACCTGACCATGCCTGTGACCCCTCAGGAGTGGTCAGCGGCTTATGGCGGCGGAGCTGCTGCCACAGAGTAAGTTATGGGCTGGTTGTTAGGAGTGACCGCTCATCGTTCCTTTTGTTCTATCGACTCATACATCTCATGACATCTTAGGTACACCGCAAAGATATATCTCACTTCTAACCTTCACGGCATTGAGTAAAATAAATGGGGATTTCTCTATGTGAAAAGACATATCTCATTTGCAAAAACAGCCACTTGATTTTCATGATGACAGCTAAACTGCTTTGAGTGGAGGAAGACTATATATCACTGTTAAAATTATGAATATCACTGTTCAAATCCCGTCTTCAAGGCATCTTCATACATGCTGTGCACACGTGTGAACATTACGCTCGCTTCATTGCATAACTTATAATTATAATGAATTACTTAAACTTTGTATTACTCACTCGAATTGTATTCCTATTATTCACATACCCTCTGTTGTGAGCAAATTGTAGGTTCCCAGCAGGTGCTGAGATATACTCCAGGTACCGGGTACATAAAACTACTCTTAAGATAATTACAGCTATTTGACATTTTCCAATCGTTGATGTTGAAAATAGAATACAAGGCATGGCAGCGGGCAGGATGGTTTGGCTCGAACAGGAAATGCCAGCAACCAGAGGCGTGAGCAGCGTTTACTCCTCGGGCTGGCAGCCCGAACCAGGAACACGCCCCTTCGCGGTGCCAGGAGCTAGAAAGCCCAGGATCACACTGTGCCCACAGCTACTGCCTACTCAGAGCCCTTTTATTTTTCTTTTTATTTGCACAGCTTCTTTCTTGTGTCCTCACCTGGAAGAAAGAGATCTCACCCCTCCTCAGCGGCGCAGGGCACTGGTCCATCCACAGCTGCCGCCCTCACGGTCTTACGTGAGCCTGACTGTCTCGAGGTGCCCCGAGCCACCGAGCTCATCCCGCGAGCTGGCACGGACACGCGGGGGCGGAGACAAGAGGCGCGCGGTCCTGACGGGCGAGCACGAGCCTGAGCTCCTGTTCCACACTGACCCTCGTAGCCACGGGCACACTTAGGACAAGAGAAAGCCGGCGTCGGGTAAAGTGACCTCGTCGAAACAGTGAAGATTCATTTCCCAGAAACAAGACATCTGGCGACGTAGCTTTGTATTGTGCAGGTCGGAACGCAAGGTGTACGTGTGCTGTGCGGAGACAGGGCACGGGGTGTCGAGCCGATGATTGGCATGTTTTTACCTTCAGTCAGTCTATTAGTGAAAGGTAGGATAATGATTCAGACTTGAGCATTTAAAATTCACAATTTTGAAATATTTATAGTTTCTCAACTTTGGATAGAATCCAATTGATCCGCTTAAATTTATTTCTATTACATTTGAACTTGTTGTCTTAATCCTCTCATTTTTATCCTATATTTCTATTTATTTTATTCTCATGAATTGACTTGGTGTTCTATTTTAGATTATTTGCACCTTTTTTTTTTTTTTTTTTTTTTTTTTTTTTTTTTTTTTTTTTTTTTTTTTTTTTTTTTTTTTTTTTTTTTTTTTTTTTTTTTTTTTTTTTTTTTTTTTTTTTTTTTTTTTTTTTTTTTTTTTTTTTTTTTTTTTTTTTTTTTTTTTTTTTTTTTTTTTTTTTTTTTTTTTTTTTTTTTTTTTTTTTTTTTTTTTTTT
>PVIC010048902.1:0-13335 GCA_004025085.1 Thryonomys swinderianus
CCATTTTCTTTTTTAAATTGCTTATGGCCATAGAGATACCTCTGAGGATTGGTATCTCTAGCATTCCCTCCTTACTTCCCAGGGGAAAGGAACCTCTGTGTCTTTGTACTCTCATTCCCGCAAGGTGATTGTGCAGGGACAGTGGGAAATGAGTGAGGGTGCCAGGCAAGTGCCTGCTGCCTGCATGAGGGCCAGTGCAAGCATGCGCCTGTGCGAGTGGCTGTGCGTGTTAGGACTAATGAGCATCCACAGACACCCTCAGCAAGACAGGATCAAATAATTGCTGTCAAAGCTATGCTTCTGATTAGCTTTCTATTCCCAAAGCTAATTGTCCAATGTAATAGGCATCTGCTATTTTTCATAAATGTGTTTGAACTTCCCAAGCCAAGTGATATTTTTTACTTGAGCAGAAAGTCAAAAACTCAGGAAATAATTCATTTTGTATCCTGTCTGGCTCCTCTCAAACCAATCACCATGTTCTGGAAAGAAGGCTAATCAGAAGCAGCACGCACTCACAACTAGCTCTCTTGCACCCTTTCCAGGGATTGTTTTCCACTTGATGCATGTGTTGAACCCAGTGTGAGCTGAGACTGGCACGATGCACTCAAGTACTAAACATCTATCTCTAAAATCCAGGCCATGCTGCCGGTCAGCCAGTGCACAACAGCAGTGCAGACCTCACCCCTGTGCGGGGCCCACATCAGATTCTCTGTGTATGTGCAGAATCCGGGAGGGAGGATGTGTACTCAGTGGCAAAGATCTTGGTAGGTTTCATGCCACGCTGGGTAGGAGATGGGATTATACAGGTCAGGAGCTTATTACCTGAGCCTTCCTACAACTTTCCCACCAAGCATCTGCAGCCAAGTTACTGTTGATGGAACAAACATCAGTAGCCTCCCAAGGAAACACCCAACTCCTGCAGTGTTCAGGCCAACTTGCCCTTCACTAAATTGGCTGGTGAGGCTGAGGAGAAAGTTTATTAGTTAAAATATGATATTAGTCACTTTCATGCTGCTGGGACAAAATACCCAGCACCCACAACTTAAAAGAGGAGAGGCTAATTTTGGCTCCTAGTTTCAGAGGACTAGGTCCTTGGCTGGCTGGTTCCAAGGCAGGAAATGCACTGCAGGACAGCATGGCAGAGAAAACTGTCCACAGCATGGCAACAAGGGGGCAGAGACAGAAGGAAGGGGCCAGGATGAGGAAACGCCCTTCCAAGTCATGTTCCTGGTGACCCACCCCTTGCACTCCCCAGTGTTAGAATTTCAGGAGAACATTTGAGATCTAACACATAATGGGGAGCATGAATTAGGCTCCAAGAATTCTGAGCTCTCTGCTACACAAACATTAAAAGTCTCTTTCTAATTCCTGCCATACTTTCCTGGGGCTCTGCTCCCTCTCAATCATTATCTTTGCTCTAGAATTAGGCTGATGGGGAGTCCACCATCAGGAATTTTGCTGATCAGCACACAGGAAAAAAAGGATCCAAGCTTATTCTCATATCAAAAATTACATGGCCAGCTCAGAAATGAGACAATTAATTGGTTCAAGTGGTTACAGCACTCCATCCAACTGCAAGAGTCCAGGTAATACAATTCTATCATATGCATAGACTTCAGAAGAAGCAGATATTGGACAAATAGCCTTTAGGCCTAAAGCAAGGATAGCTGTAGTGGTCCTAAGGGGTGACGAAAGCTATGAAGAAACACATTTGATTCTGTGAAGGAAAATAATGGTCAAACTCCCAAAGACTTCTTTAAGTGGAAAGGACTACCAGGGGAGGTGACCCAAGCATTTGTAGAGATAGTTCCAGAAATAGTTGGGAGTAGAATGAAACCTTTCAGATTGCTTCCAGATGGATGCAGTCAGCCTTCATGACTGACCTGGTTTTAAATAACCCTTGTGCTATGATTGGAATGCTCGTGGCCCCTCTAAAATCCAAGTCAAAGCTTAATCCCCAACACCACAGTGCTAAGTGATGGAACCTTTCATAGGTGATTAGCCTATGAGCATTATGTCTCAATGAAAGGGATAAATGATCTTACAGAAGTCCTTTCTATCCTTTCTGCTGTGTGAGGGCACAGAATTTATCTCCTAGGGAAGACACAGTAATAAGGCACCATCCTGAAAGGAGAACCTTGGACCTCACTAGATACTGAAGCTACTGGAGGCTTATTATGATTTAGATCTAGAATGTTCCTGAGGGCCTCATGAGCTTTTTTTTTTTTTTTAGACAGGGTCTCGCTTTGTAGTTCAGGCTGGCCCTGAGCTCACTATGGTGCCCAGGCAAGCCGCTGTGAACTCAGCAATCCTCCTGTCTCTGCCTCCCGAGTGCTGGGATTACAGGGGCGAGCCACCATGCCCGGCATTGTGGTATGCAGTGTTGATTGTTGGTGGGCGTGAGACTCATGAGCTTTTAAAAGATGATTGGATCATGGGGAAGCTATACCGATCAATGGATTTATCCAGGTTGAGTTCAGAGCTAAGTGTGCTGTTAGAGGTGGGGCCTGACCAGAAGAGGCAGGTCACTGGGCACAAGCTCTGGAAGGATGAAATTCTTCCTTGGTTCTTTCCTTTACTTTCAGCTTTCTGGCTGTCATGCTATGAACAACTTTCTTCCAACACAGAGCCTTCAACCTTGCCCATCCTGTCTCGCAGCCAACTGACTATGGTCTGAAAACATAAGCCCAAATACATTTCTCCTTCTATAAATTGTCAGTACTGGGTGCTATGACCCCAGCAATAGGAAAGTACCTGGAGGCTTGAACTTCTCAGCGTTTAGCATGATACACAAGATATTTCTGTTGTTGAATTGTCCAGTGTAGGGCATTTTGTTGTAGCAGCCCAAAGAAAGACGGGGCCTTAGGAAAAGGGTTGGCCAGAATAGTTAGTGAATCTGGCTGAGGGCTCCTTAAAACTACTGACAGAGGGATCTGGAGTTGGATGGATTTCAAGTGTTTAAACCAACTAGGAATGTCACCTGGCCTCCTCAGAGGTGGCCTATGAGTCATCTTCAATCCATATCACAATTATGTACTAATATAAGGTACTAATAACAGCCATACTTGCTGAGCATCTGGACCAGATTTTGGCCAACATGATCTCAGGACACTTCATAGTGACTCTGAGAAGCATCTGCCATTATTCGGTATGATCATGTGGAAACTAAAACTCAGACAGACCAAGATCTCATGGAAGTGGCATATCTGGGTCCAAATCTATACTGAGCCCCAAAGCCAGTCCTCTTTCTATCATAGAATATCCTCTACCCCTCCCACCACCACCACCACCACCACGTATCTCAGATATAAGAACCAATTTGGAGCCAATGCTCTTCCCAGTGAGAACCAAAAAAGATGGCTGACCCTGTACCACTTCGTCATAGCCAGTGTGAATTATCTCACAGCCTTCATTCCCCTCATAAAAACTCAACCCTGTGAAGAAATGTTTCCTTGCCCACCCATACCCTGATTGTAGAATGTAACGAAAACCCTGTCTTAATTTAAAGATATTTATGTCACCCTTTGAAATGTCAAATGTTTTCATTAAGCCGTCTCATACTTGGGCTGACAGAGGGACACCGGGATCTTTGGAAGACACTTTAATCTCAATCAATTAGGAATCAAGTAGTCCTAGCAGTGTGACGATAAAAGAACACTTTAATTTTAGAGCTAATTAAATATCAACAATTGGAATGCAGCAACAGACACTTAACCTGCAGTAGCCCATTATTTATTGGGAATATAATGCATTGGCTCCGGATAGGAAGTGAGTTGTAGTCATTTTAATATCAGCTGTCACAGACCAGTGCTTCCCTTTTGTTTCACCCCACACAATCATCTCCCAGGCTCCATGGGGATCATTTCAGCGCCTGAGCTCAGCACAAGATTAATTAAGCTGGAGCCCCATACAGGAGTGACAGCGTGAGGACGCCTTGGCCCTGGGCCATGCCGCCTAGTCCCCAGCAAGGACTGCAAGAGGAGCTATTAAGGAGACCTGGTCCACAGCACGAAGGAGAACAAGTCTCCACTGCAAACAGACAGAATTCCATCCAAAAATACTTTAGCAGCAAGGACTTAGGATCACATGCAGAGGAAGCGTGGTGGGTGGGGCAGCAGAAGCAGCTAATTCGAAAACCTATTGCCATGTTAGAAACACACATGCCATCTTCTCCTGGCTCTGCTGTCCTGACCATGTACATGAATGATATCGCTCTTCTCCATGCCAAGATGACCAGGGCAGTCCTGTCCCACACGCAGGATAAAGTCATGTAACTGGAGAGCACATGTTTCTCCTCCTCTTGGCCCCACTCCACTCGTTTGGAATTCATTTAGCTTTCCTGAAAAGTTGCGAAGACCACACAGTCACTCTGAATTCCTCATCGGTGTCCTCTGTTACGAACACAATAGCAGGTTTTGTGCAAAGCTCATGAATATTCCTAATAACTTTTTTTTAAATAAAATCCAGCATCTCATCCAAGACACCACATCGCATTTGATTATCTTGTGGCCTTGTTTCTCCAGCCTGTGTGTTGCTTGGAATTCCCTTGTTTTTATTTGGTAGCTTTTTGTTTGTTTATTTTCTGGGCTTTTGTTTGTTTGTTTGTTGAGACAGAGTCCTGCTATGTTCTTCAGGCTGACCCTGAACTTTTTTACATACCCCAAGGTGGCCTTGAACTTGAGTTTTTCCTGCCTCAGCCTCTCAAATCCTGGGATGACAGGGAGGCACTGCCACATCCTGCATGTCCTTTGTCATTCTGAGCAGTGCCATCACATATTCTGCAGAAGGTGCAGCCATCTGGGTTTGTCTCACATTTTCCTCACAGCTAGATCGGAGTCACAGCTTTTGAGGAAGACTGTAGGGGTTACGTGTCCATCTTGTCACACTGTACACAGAGTAGTGTCACATGACGTCTGTGTGACTCATCACAGACAGGGCTGAGCATGGCCACCTGGTCAATCTAATGTTTGCCAGGTTGCCCCACTATGAAGCTGCCCGTTTCCCTCTCTCCCCAGAACCCCACATACCACAATCAAGGAGGAAAACCTTCCCCATGTCACCAGCTTTCACCCCCTCATTCCTACACCTAAACCTAAACCAAACTCCTGCAAAAGTAACCAAAAGCCTGTAACCCACACAAGCCACATTCCGAAGCTTTCGGCAAGAGGACAGGGTCACCAATTCTTCACCCATGTGATCAAAACAGGCTCTGCTGATGACAGAGTGGGATAGGGAGGTGAAGGGGAGGCGTTAGCAGGCAGGCAATGCTTGCCTTGAAAATCCTCAAGTCCAGCCCTCCGGGCCTCAGAGAGTTGTCACCACAACATGTGAAAGACCTGACAGAGGGCAAAAAACTCACAGGCCACTCCAGACACTTCACTGCATGCCGGTAACAAGCAGACTCTAGAGCCGCATTGCTCAAGTGGCAGCTCCGGTTCTGTCACCTTAGAGAAATCCATTACACCTCCTGTGTTCCTCATCACCTACAAAATGGGGACAATCACAAGACCTCCCCGCTAAGGCCCGGGGGAGGGTTAAATGAGCACGTCATCCTCCTGTGCAGTGCTGGCTAGGGCTCCATTCGTAGTAAGCTCAGACACATGCAAAAGGAAACGGTGTGTTGTTAAGAATACAAATGTGAGCTGCAAACAATACAGAGAAGCGAGAGAGTGGCATGTGGAGAAATCAGCACAGGGCTTATCTCCTGTGGGAGAAGCCTAAGAGGCCTGGATACCAAGGGCCTTCCAGCTACTATCATATTCTGTTTCAAGAGCTGGTCTCAAAGGAATTAATTTTATTAATTTGTGTATCTTGTGCACATGTTGCCCATTCTTTTTGCATGTAAGAATTATTTCATAATAAAAATTACAATCTATCAGGCCCCATGGCTTCCTGTCTTCAGAGGAGAGGTAGATCCCTGTGGAGACTGACCGAGCAAGGCTGGAATGCTGATTGGTGGTGGGAAGGGAACGCCGCCCACGTGATCCACAATGGATTCTGTGTGCCGGTGGTGAGCAGGTGCTGGGCTTGGACTCAGCCCACCATCCCCTCCTGTCCAATGCAGGCCTTTTCTAGCAGTGTGACCTTGAGCAAGTCACCTTTCATAGCCTTGCCCCTGTCTACTGCAAAGTAAGGATTCAGAGGCTTTTCCCTCCTAGTAATCTGGGACTAGGGATGGCTCCAGAAATAAACTTGATAAAAATGCCTTTGCCTAAATTACTGTGTTCAAAGTCCCCTGGGCATGAGCTTGGACCTGGCCTCCAGATGACATCACAGCAGCCAGGAAGCAAAGAGAAAAGAGGAGCTGGGGAGGAGATGCCCGTTTTCCACGTTGTGTCCATGACCTATCTCTTAATAGCACATCCATCTACATTCCTGATATCACCTCCATGATCAAATCACCTTCCTATCACATGAGACTTTTGGAGCCATTTTACATCCAAACCATAACAACTTACAAGGTGGGCAGATTTATTTCGGCTCACAACTTCACGGGGTTCAGTCCATGGTAACTGAGCTCTGTTATTTTGGACTTCTGTCAACACAGTAAATCACAGCAGCAGAGTGTGGTAGAAGAGGCTGTTTATCTTTTGGTGGCTAGAAAAGAAACACAGAGACCAAAGAAAGGGGTTGGTATCCCAATGTGACATTCTAGGGTGCAACTCCAGTGACCTAGCTTTCTTTTACCAGGCCCTACCCCTGAAAGTTCTGCCACCTTCCAATAATACCACATCTTGTAGCCAAACTCAAGCCATCACACCACCCCTGGCAAATCAGGAAGCTGCGTGATTCCTAAATCACCCAAGTGTGATCTGCCAGACTCCTGATCATTGCAGGAAATTCTACCTCAATGAGGAGAATAAAGGTGAATGTGTGGCTCACCACTCATGAGAGTGGGACTTTGGACGTGCCCTCATCTCTTCCACTTAAGTGACACTTATGGCTTTGCACAAATTTCTGTGCACAATGCATGGAGCAGCAAGTGTGGAGAATTAAAGAACTAAAATTGCCAACATACTGCATACCTGATGGTATCAGGCAATCAACAGTCAGCAGCCAGAACTATTTATATATCCAGGAAAGCTGAGAATGGTGGTGCAACACTCTGGGAGGCTAAAGCATGAGGATCACAAATTTGAGCTCTTTCTGGGCAACTTACTGACTTATTGGGACTCTGTCTCAATAAATAAATAAATAAATAAGTACAAATAGGAAGGGAGGCAGCTATGGAGGATGGAAAGGAAAAAAATATCTGCACTTAAAATGAATTTGTAGCATAGTTTCCCTAAATCACCCAAAGACCAGCTTCCATTACCACTGATTTTTATAAGTAAATTAAAGTGTAGTCATTGGCTGATTTCACCTCAGTGTCTGTACCATGAGTTTGCCAGAAGTCATTGAATCATGAGCTGAGAACTTGATCCATGATCTGTCACTCAAAATAGTCCCTGGGAGAAGGGAAAGGAGGAAAGATATAGCAGTCTACCTAGCAAATTCTAGAAAGAAGAAAGTTATTAGCCTGAGCTCAAAATGAAGGTTGTCACCACAGTGGATTTTCACAGCCAAATGTGCTGTGCCTGCCTGGCCAGGGATGTGTTTAAACCCAGCCTGTGGGCCTTGGTCTGTTCTCTGGCCTCTGCTGTCACTGAAGACTCTAGGAGACTGACTCTGGAATGGAAAGCAGGAAGGCGCCTGGAGAGGGCCTTCCCCCAAATAGTGCTCAGACAGCACCGTCACATACTCCCCATCTCCCTACCTAGCAGAAGAACATTGCACAATAGGGCCAAGAGCCCACCCCTCCCCCTTTACAGTGGTGGGGATGGAAGCAGCTCTGTTTTATTTTATTTTGTGACAATGTCTTGCTAAATTGTGCAGGTTGACCTTAAACTTGAAATCCTCCAGTTTCAGCCTCCTAATTAGGTGAGATTACAGGCATGCGCCACTATTTCTGGCAAGATGTTCAAGAATGATAGAAGGTGAGTGAGGGTGAGTCTATGATCAGTTTGCCATGGGCTTGAACTGCTCCTAGTTTACCTAGAGTTTCCTAGTCTTCCTAGAGTTTCCCAGTGTATCTAGAGTTGTAAAAAGTGGTTGAAACACAAGTCAGTGATCATCTGGGTAAGATGTGAATACTGTGGGCATCAGACAAGATGGGCAAAAGCTGGCAATTTGGCAGCACTGGATGAGCTGTGATCCCAGAGCAATCTCTCCCTAACCAATCCCTAGTTCTATAGCTCTTGCCCCCAGCATACAGACTGCCTCTGTGCCATGTGTGACTATAGAGGAGGTCCTGTACCAGAGCCCCATGCTCAGGGATTAGCCATGTCCATGCCTAGAGGGGCATGGGTTCAGTGAACTTCCTCCCACAGGGGCCATTGTCAAGGAGTTGGTGTTGAAGACCTAGTTTTAGGTACTGGCTATGCATCCCTGGGCTTCTGACTTCACTTCCCTCAGCTGCAGGGTCCTCATCTGTAAATGGGCATAGAGGCAGTCTCTGCTTCCTATGTGGAATGGTCACATGACTTGTGCTCTAAAAGACACAGTTATGAGAATGATTCATCATTATACCAAAAAACAGGCATAATCAGGAGTCACTTCATAAAAACCAGTACTGCTATATTTTGAAGGGATATTCTGCCCTCGTTGTGTCCAGTGAGAAGTTTGGTTTCTCTTCCTGGAAGGAAAGTTTCAGAGTCGAGGATTTATTTGCTGACTACTTCCTGCTCTGAGACCAGAGCAGTGCTTGGCACGTGGCAGGTGCACAATCTACACTTCTAGAAGGACCAAATGGTAACTAATATTATAGCTCGTGATAACCAATCATTGTGGACACTATTAGTGTTAGCAATACACAGAGTTAGCAGACTAGCAAACCTGGGTACCTTAGAGAGCACTGCCCAGCCCCCTTCACCTGTCCTTTTGACACTGTGTTTCCAGAGGGCAGGTGTTCTCCACCCAGGAGGTGCCTCTGCCCACAGATTTCCAGATGGACTCATTGCCTTTCCTCATTTACAACAGCTCTGATGTGATTACCACCAGCAGGAAGAGTGGCGAGAGCACAGACAAGGGCCTGCTCATCAATCAGGGCCCGGAGTCAGGTGAGCGCTCTCTACCCCTTGGTCTCACTCTCTGCGAGGCTCAGGATGCCACTGGAATTCTGCAGTTCTGGGGCTCAGAGCAGCTGTGGCTGAGGTCCAAGTCTTGTGATGAGCAGGTAGAGACCAACCATTCTTCCCTGTTGTCCCCCACCTCAGGGCTAGTTGGAATAGGCCACGCTTCCTGCCCTCCCAAGAGTGGGCCTTCCCAGCCTACCCTGGCCTCTCAGAACTTCCAGAATCAAGCCAACTCCAGCCGGGTTGGACATCAGCTCCATACCTCCAGTTCTGTGACTGTGAACAGGTCATTTAACCCAGGGGCCAGAAGACGTTTCCTACCAACCTTCAGATAGTAACTATTTCAAGCATTGGGGAACCCACGTTCCTGTCATATCTATTCATCTCTGCTCTTGTAGCAAGAAAACCATAGACAGTACCTAAACTAGTAGGTATCATTGTGTGCCAATAAAACTTTATTTATACAAACAGGAGGCAGGTCATATTTGTAGACCTCTGATTTAAACTTTCTGAGACTCAGTTTCCTCATCTATAAAATGGGGATAGTAATACCTTAACAGATGATCCAGCCAAAAGTACTTAAAACTGTTCAATAAGTGTTAGGTAGTTTCATTTACGGCAACCCCTTCCCTTAGGGTACCCTTGAGAACCCCTGCCCACAGAACCCTCCCTGGGATCCCAGGAGGCCCTGGGCTGCCTCAGTGGGCCCTATGGTCAAACACATCACCTGGACTTCGTGCCTGGGGCCGAGAACAGCAGACAAAGTCCCGTTTGTATCTGCCTGGCTGCTATTGTGTCTCCATTGTGCAGCAGCCTGCGGCTGAGGCAGGCTGAATGGAGCGCACGGGCTTTCAAAGCAGGCGCGCTTGTGTGAACACCTGATTAGGCCATGCCAGACACAATAGCACACGGGCCAAACGCGCGGCCCCCTGCCTTCCCTCATCTGGGCGGCTTTGTGCTTGATTTCTTTCTCTGCAGCCTCATTTCGCTTTTTCTGTTTTCTTTATTTTGCTCCTTCTCCCCCCTCCTAATCTGCTTAACAACTTGCCTTGATCCCTGCTGCCTTGCCTGCCATCCCCTCTGGTTCCTGAGCTTCTCCTCAGGTTCCTAATAGCGTGGCTGTGCCTGCATTTAATAAAAGCTGCTGACAGGGAAATCTGAGCTAACTGAATTACTTCCTCATTAAAGAGGGCTGCAGATTCCTGGGCCCGGGCCTGTGGCAACCTGGCTTCCTTCCCGCCCTGTCCCTCCCTGCTGGGACTGCCCTGCTGTATGCAATTAGGTGGCAGATGCCTTGGGGCCCAGCAGTGGTGGTGGCCTGGGTCCTACAGGGGGAGGGGAGTGGCTTCCAGCTTCTCTCCAAGGTGGGATCCAGCTCTGTCTCCTTTCCCCACCTTCCCCAGCTGGAAAACTTGCCCAAGGTCACTGAACCTCCTCCTGGTGCTGACTTTGGCCTGGGCCTCGAGCCAGCTGATGCTTCCCAGGCTCTACCCCTGACCTCAGGGAAGTCGGGTTCCTCCAAGGCTGTTATGCAACCTTTAAAGGATTCCTGAAAGGTCTGTCCCAGCTGGGTTTCTCATGGCTGGTGGCTGGGGCCTCCCCTCTTCCTAGACCCTAACCCTGCACCACCATCTTGCTTTTCCCAAAGACAGCCAGCACCCTCCTGGTCTCTTTCTGTTTGCTCCCCAGCAGGACCAGCAGTTGAGAAGTGCTTTATAGGTGCAGCTAGCAAGGAGATCAGAACAGGTTATCCTAAAAGCTGGCTGCATTCTGAGCCGCTCACCCACAGACCCTGGAAGATTTACTTATTCTTTTGTTTGAGAAAAAACCTTAATGGGCTGCAGGCCCCAAGGCACTACTACATGGGAGAAGACAGACTAAGAAAGCATTGACTTTCTCTGCATGGTAAAATAAAAGGAAGTAGAGCTTCCCCAAGCACAAAACAGTAAGGACAGGGACACTGGGAAGGGATGAACAGGTAGGAGTCAGGAGGGGAAGAAATGGGGCTAATCTCAGTTTCCTCTGCAGAGTCATGGGAGTTCCCAGTTCCCACCAGGGTCTGGACACCTGACCTAATTAATCCACAATTCACAGCTCAGAACAACATTTCTCCCAGAAACCTCTCTCGTCGGCAAGGACTTCCTAAGCAAAGAGATAAGACATTCTATTTTTTGTCCCTA
Organism: Thryonomys swinderianus; assembly: GCA_004025085.1. Lineage (NCBI taxonomy): Eukaryota > Metazoa > Chordata > Mammalia > Rodentia > Thryonomyidae > Thryonomys > Thryonomys swinderianus. Next base: position 11,294 of record PVIC010048902.1, read on the forward strand.
AGACCCACAATAAAGTGCCCCAGACTGGTAGGCTGTGGCAATCCACAACCTAAGGCTACTTGATCACAATACTGACACAAATATAGCTTGCTGAATGCAGGCACTGGTGATCTCTTTGGACCGTAAGGTGTAACAGAAGCTTAGGGATGCCTTGGTGGGTGATTTCAGCCTGAGAAGCCCCAGGCCTGGGCAGAGGTGGCACTTCTGGCCTTGCTGATCCAGGTGCCCAGTTGGCCTTCTCATTCCTCTGGCCACAGAAGAAATGGAAACCTCAACTCTGCAGAAAGTGTCAGGGAGAGGCACTAACAGATTTTTCTAGGCACAGTTAAAAAAGCACACATTCAGAAAAAATAGTGTGGACCCTGGAGAAAAGCATGCGAAGGTTTAGGTTAGGGATATAGGTGGATTCTTTAAGACACTACCCTTTAAAATGGGTGACTTGTGATGTTTTACCAAAAACACTCTTTGAACTCTTTGAATCTGTTTCTTCCTCTTAACTGGATGAAGGCTTTTACCTTTAGTTACTGACCAGGTTAATTTATGGACTTAGGGTATCTGTTGGGATTTAGGTGTGATAGACCTGGAAGAAAACAAGCAAACCTAGGGAGGAGAGTTAAGGCGTACTGATATGGGTAACCTTGTGCCCTGAAGTTGCAATGTTCTTAAAAGTGCAATTTTAAGATTACAATTTTTTTCTCATCTCCTTACCTATCTTTATTTATATCCTACGTCAAGCCAAGAAAGGATGCAGTTCTCTGGAGGTCTCTTCTGGTCAGTGCCAGGCCTCGCTCCTCCCCCCCCCCCGCCATCATCCCCTTTCTTGGCTCTGGGTTCTGCATGCCCCGGACTTGTGCCCAGCTTGGGAAATGGTGTCCTTAGCTGTTTGGCTAGAGATCTTCTCTCCTGTCAGCCTGTGGCGGAGGAATAGGAAGTGCATGTGTATCTTGTTGAGGCTCAGAAAGCGTTGCACTTAGACCAGCTGGGGAAATAAGCTCAGGATTGAGCTCTCTGACCTTTCTCTGCACCCTCATTTCTCAGTCATCTGTGATGCCCTCTTTCCAAGCAGCACAGAGAGGAGTTTTCTCTGAAGTTCCTTTATTGGAAGCACCTCCCCCAAGGCACACAAGGTTTAGGAAATCTCACTCTGCAGGAATGATTAACTAGCTGAGAAGAAAGTAGAAACCAAGCCCCATCCTAAGAGCCCAGAGGAACAGTGTCCAAACCAGTGTTTGTTCTGTGGACCATTCATTTCCCCCAGCAACCATGCGCTTTCCCTCCAGCATGGCCTGCAGGCCCTCACTTCCATCTCCCCTGTAAAGGGGTACTTAAGCTTCAGCCATCTGGCCCTGCCTTGTGTTTTGTTAATAAACCAAAATGCTTTTTCTCTTGTTTATCTGGTTTTTGTCCATTCATTTCAGCAAAACTTTCAGAAGACAAAGGGGAAATTTTCTTCAGTCCAGCCATCTCCAGCTAAAAACTCATAATGGGGGAGAAGCCTGCTGCATCTCCAGTTCTGGGTCGTGAGGAAGACACTCCCATGTCAGCCTTACAGAGGCGTAGCCAAGGTTACATGAAACCCACAGTGGGCTTCGCTCTCCTCTCCTCCCTGGGTTCTTATTCCCTCAAAAAGACACCATGGGGCAAGGACTCAAAGGTGCTGCTGGTTCCTTTGCATGGTGATACCAAAAAGCACAAATTACAGGGTGGAGAAGATGCGGCTATGAGGGGAGAGAAATAATAGAGTCCCTAGGTAGGTGACCAAAACTCAGTCCATGGGGATCTGCTCAAGAATCCTGAGAACGTGCTTTGAGATTGTCCCCCCAAAAGGATGGGGAGTTGACCTTGTACCCTCTGACTCTTGTGCCAGAGTGGCTGAGGTACCTCAGAAGTATTAGACTCCTCAGCATGCTAGGCTGTCCTTCATGAAGCTTGGACAGACTCACTAGGGAAAGATATGAAGCAGAAAACAGAGAGCCACAGGTACCCAAGGTCGGAGGCCACCATCAGGTTGACTTCAAGCTGAGCTAAGAGGCTATGGGATT
>PVIC010048903.1:0-13282 GCA_004025085.1 Thryonomys swinderianus
CTTTATAAAGTGTTGTGTTTGTTTTTCTCTTAAATTTCTGAAATTAAAAAGAAAACCATAGAACTAAACTTCATGCTTTGGAACCTGAAATTTATAATGTTGGTTTCAGGCTTTTTGGCATACTCTTTGGCTTTGTATTCTCATTCTGAAAGAATTAAGAGCTTTCCATTGCTGGCTGTGACTTGTGGCCTATATTATACCCATTAGTTTTAGTAAGAACGATGACCCAAGAAGCTAGGAATTTGACCCCAGAAAATAGCAAGGGACTGACAGAACCGGTTATGACCTTAGGATTAGTGCCCTTGGGTCCAGGCCAAGGACGTGTGTTAACAAAGGGGGGATGTGCACCAGCTCTAGGGCTGGGCCCACACACAGCACTGCCCTTCATGTCCCAGTAGTGGAGCCGAGAAGATGGAAAAGCCAGACTCACTGGGCCTCACTCAGGACAGGCACTTCCTTTTTATTATCTCAGTTGGTCATGTCATCTGCCTGGTAAGGAAGGCATTAAGGTTGCCACTCTACAGAAGAGGAACGAAAACTTACAGAAGTTAATTGGCACACCGAAGACTGTGTATTTTTTCTTCAAATTGACTTTTTAAAAACTGATTTTATTGATACATTTTATATATACATTATGATCCCATTCAACATTGAGGACTTGTGCCTATACATGACATACCTTGATTGACCTTCTCATTTTTTTCCATTCCTGTTGTCCCTATAGCCCCCCCCTCTGTATTTGTAAGTTTTGTTTCCTTTTCTTTTTACCATTAACTTTTTTCTTTTCTCTTTTTACTTAACCCTACTCCCCTTTCCCTTTTCCCTTTGAACATTTTCTTCCTATTTCACAATACCTATCATACATTTTGGAACTTGTTTATACTTTCAGTTTCTCATACTAGAGAAAAGATATAGTATTTACACATCTGTGTCCTGTTTACTTCACTTATGAGTATGTCCTCAAGGTACAACCATTTTAGTATAAATGACTTCAATTTTTTTTAATTTAAAAATTTTTTAAATTTAAATGTCTTTTTTTTTTTTTGGAAACAGAGTCTCGCTTTGTGTTTAGCCTGGTCCTGAACTCATCTTCTTTATCCAGTCCCCAGTTGATGGGCATTTAGGCTACTTCCAAGGTTTAGCAATTACAAATTGTGTTGCTATAAACATGGGTGCACATATGTCACTGTGGTATGATTCTTTTAATTCTTTTGTGTATAAACCTAGCAGGGAAATGGCAGGGTCAAATGGACCTCTAATCCTAGCTTTTTTGAGTAATCTTCCTGATTTGAACTGTAATTTCACCAGTCTACATTCCTACTAAAAGTGGAGAAGGGTTCCTTTCTTCCCAGAGTCCCACCAGCATTTTTTGGTTGATTTAGTGATAGCAACCATTCTTTCTGGAGTAAGATAAAATCTTGGTGTTGTTCTCATCTGCATCTCTTTCTCTCTCTCTCTCTCTCTCTCTCTCTCTGTTTTTTTTTTTTTTTTGGAGACAGGTTCTGGCTTTGTAGTTCAGGCTGGCCCTGAGCTCACTATGTAGCTCAGGCAAGCCTCAAACTCAGCAATCCCCCTGCCTCTGGCTCCCGAGTGCTGGGATTACAGGCTTGAGCCACCAAACCTGGCATTTGTGGTATGTGGTACTGATTGCTGGTGGGTGTGATTCACCATGCCTGGTATTGTTTTATGTGGTTACCAGGAATCAAAGCAGGAACCTTGCACTTGCTAGGAAGGCGCGGGAACCACTGAGCAAAATCTCCAGCCCCTCATCTGCGCCTCTTTTTTTTTTTCGTAATTATTCTATTCTTCCAAACAAACCATTTATTTGCCAGCAATAACATTACTCACGTCAGGGAAATAGTTATTTCAGAATTTTGCAAGATAATGTCTTCATTTGCACCTCTTGAATGACCAGAGATGTTTAAAATTTTTTCATATTTCCTTTTTTTTTTTTTTTTTGAGACAGGGTCTCACTTATACTTCAGGCTGGCCCTGAGTTCACTATGTAGCTATGGTAAGCCTTGAATTTGCACCAATCCCCCTGCCTCTGCCTTTCAAGTGCTGGGATTACAGATGTGAACCACCATGCCCAGCACTATGACTTTAGATAGTAGTCTTTTGTCTGAGACACAGCTGATAAAAAAATTTGTTCATATTGACTTTTGTTTCCAAATGTTTATCATGTGACTGCTTACTTATGGAGTATATGCAATTATAAATAATTATTGAGTTACTCTCTATGTGAATTATGCATCCTCTACAATATGTTTTGCTTATATGATGCTTAGGGCAAGAAAATAAGGAGGCAGGATCCACCCTGGCTCGAGAGGCTTTCTGAGATATTTGGGGATCTCCTTGAGTAATCTCAATTCAGTAGGTTCTAGCCTACTGAAGTTTGTGACTCAAGCTCAGTTTTACCATTTAGCAGCTATGTGACCTTGGGAATTTTTTTCTTTTTTTTCACCTTCCAGTTCTTCATTTATAACATGGAGATGATAGTAGTGTTCTCTCAGGAATCTATGACACTGAAAGGAGATAATATAAGAAAGTACTCAGAACCTACTAGACCATCACTATTCTAGTCTACCTCCCACTGTCCATGGCCTTCTCCTGACATAAAAGCTTCCTCCTGAAGCCATCAGAGGGCAGAAATGTGAGAAAAAAACTAAGCCCAGGAGGAAGGCAGAACAGACTAGAGAGGCTGTGTTCTTAAACCCTCTAAGATTCAGGCTTGTGTAATAGATTCTATCATTCTAATTTAAGGGTAAATCCCCAAAACCTGGAGAAACACAGCATTTCCCTTGCTCCCTTTTCTGTAGTAGAGCCAGAGTTCAGAAGGGCTCTTTCGAGTGCGAATGTCAGCATTTTGAGCTATTGGTCAGTTTTGCAGGGAGACATCTTTTGTTAATGTCTGGGCCAATGTTAAAGTGAGATGTTGTGGACACAGGCCTTCTGTGGTGAGGCCTTTTATGTGAGTTCTAGGAAGAAAGCTGTGGCTCAGCTACCCATCCCAAAATATGAATCAAGGAGACACATGGTGGTAAAAGCAGAAAAATGAAACTTAATCCATGTGACCAATTCTGGGAAGGACAGATAGAGAAGTTGAGATCTGCTCTGAGAAGCTGATAGAAACTTTGAAGTTTTATAGAAAAGAGGGACAAAGGTTGGGAGGGTGGTACACCCAACAGGGTAGGTAATCCAGCTCTAGCCATGATCTGGTTGATCTTTATCTCAAGATTGCTTCTGCAGGTGGCTCCAGAGAAGTCTATATGGCTCAAAGAGGCAACCCAATTCCCTTCAAATCATTGTCCCTGCTTAGGAGACAGCCTCATTTCTCCCATGGATTATTTGCTCCCTCTTAGTGGAGGCAGTGTCATAATGGGGTAATCTGTTCCAGGAAGCTCTGCTTTTCCTGGAATCCAAATTGACTGCAGGTTTAGGACAGTGACTGGTGACTTCCAGATGCTACTCCAGGGAGTCTGCAGCAGAGGACTATAAAAACTGGCAACTGAGTGTTTCTACAAATCTGGAAAAATACCTTAGTTACTCTTGGTGTCCACAGTTTTAGGGGAAGGGAGTGAAACACTTTAGATAAATTTAGGGCTAATAACTTCTCTTAGTTACTTTTCTCATTGCTGAGATACAACACCCAATACCCAAAGTTAAAAGGGCGAAAGATTCATTTGGTTTATAATTCATAGAGGTTGCAGTCCATAATCAGCTGGCTCCAAGGCAGACTAGCAAAAGGGCAACAATTCATGGTGGGCAAACAGTAACAAACAGGAAGAGACCTTAGCAATGTCTTTCCACCCCTTTTAATTTATGCAAACTGCTTTGGGTGGGTGGTACTCACACCCTTAATCCTAGTGCCCTTGGGCCTATCCCCACCTTGAATCAATTGTACTCTAGGGTCAGCCACCTCTGAAAAAGCATGAAGCCTTACAGGGACATCTAAACACAAGCCATAGCATCATAACATAAATCATCACTGCCAGTTAGTAGACACTCCTTCAGTGATTAACATGTCTATGTGATAGAGATCAACCAAGATCTGACCCAAAGCCTTAAGGTAGTAAAGAAGACAGGTACAAAATAAAAGCAGAAATACCAAACTTCATCCTGCTTCTTGTTCTCCATCTGCAGGCCCAGCCTCTAAATCCCTGTTACATGTCAACTGTTCAACATTTGATTGTCATTATGTTGCTCATATTAGAAATTTGTTGTGTCTGTTTTACCATAAACAAATGAATCTTACTTCTTATTCAGCATAGTTGCCTTAGTTCAGTCATTCAACAAATGCACATGTGTTCTCCATATGAGACACAGGATAGCACTGGGTATCTGGGAGTTCTGAATTTACACAGTGAATGCTCCGGTGGACGAGACTAGTTATTAGGACACACAAACTGTGGGGAGTGTACTTGCAGGCTGGAGGAGTGGCAACAATAGCATAGAATTCCAGTTAAGTCCTTGGAAAGTTAACATTAAATTCAGAGCACTCTGAGTCTGCATCATTCATCCAGGTGGCCACCTTGAGGGCCCTGGCTCCCTGCACTACGTGGTGTGTATGTTGGATGTTTGCATGCATCAGGGGACTGTGACAGTGGACTACCTTCTACCTCAGCCTGTTTTGCCCCCAAAGAAGGCTGTGAATTCCCTTCCCAGTCCTTCCCCTTTAAATCATCACAAAGGTGAATTTTGAGAACCGGTTTCTGGAGAAAACTATGGAACAAGGAGAATAATGACAAATAAGAAAAAAGAGTACAAGGAGAGACATCATGTCTCACTGTCTTGCTTGGGTATTGAATATTGTACTAAGAATCTTTATATGTGTATTACACTGGGTGACTTATTTCTTGTAGCAATCCTGTAAGATTAGAATTAATGACATTCCCATTTTCCTGATAAAAGAGGTGAATAAATAGATCATAAACCTCACCATTGGTATAACTGGGATTCAAACCTCCAAAATTCTAATTAACTGTTTCTTATCAAGGGCAATTTTCTTTCTTTTTTGTCACAAGCATGGAGGATTCTGTTATTCCAAATTTAGGTAGGATAAAGGCCTAATTTAGGTAGGATAAAGGAAAAGAGATGCTTGGCTAGAGTTGTAAATTCTTCCCCACCTAGGAGTGCATGCTGGCTGTGAGAGGAGCTCAATTAGCACTTGTAAGGCAGTGAGGGAGAATGTGAGGAGGGACCTGAGGAATTAATGCGGCCCCTGAGTGTCTTTCACCTCATCGGAACCTCTACAGGCTTTTGTCCCATCAAGCCCCATCTCAGGCCAGCTACCTGCACCCTCTTCCATCTTGCTTCTCCCAGGAGTTTGGAGCAGCATGGTGGTTGTTTCCTCTGGTTTCTCTGACTTCCAAAATCCTCATTCTGGCCATGCCTGGACTCAGGCTCCAAAGTTTCTCCAGGTTAAACTACCAAGAAAGATCACCTCCTAGGAAATTTTTTATTTTAAGGGTGAAAGGATTACAAACAGCAAAGAGGAGAAAATTATAGAGGCTGTTTAACCTTCCCAGTCGTCTCCTCAAATAGCCCAGTGTTACCTCCTTCTTCCAAGAGTCAGACACCAGTCTTGCCACTGGACGAAGACCTTGGGAAGCTCTCTAACCTCCCTGACCATCTCTGTAAAATGCACAATCTCCTTAGATTGATGTGAGCATCCAAGAGAGTGGTGAATTTAAAAGCTCTTAGCACAATAATTGTGGTAAATAACTTGTCTCCCCCTAAATTTATACATTGAAGGCTTAGCCTTCAATGTGACTATCTGTGGAGAAAGGATCATTAAAGATGTAATTAATGTTAAATGAGGGTAGGGGGGCAGGGTCCTAATGCAACAGGATTGCTGTCCTTAGAAAAAAACAGAAGAGCCACCAGGTACAAGCACACAGAGGGAAGGCTGTGTCCTCACACAAGGAGAAAGCAAGGGCCTGCAGGTCATGGGAAGGCCTCAGAACTGATTTACTGATACCTTGATCTTGAGTTTCCAAGTTCCTCAAACTGGGAAAATAAATTCTTGTTAATCTATGCAGTCTGTGGTATTCTGTTATGACAGCCCAAGAAATATCTATAGGTGCTCATTCTTCTTCCTTGTTTGAGTACATTGACGTGTCCAAAAGCAGCTGAACATTTTGATTAGATTTCTAACTTGAGCCCAATTTAAGCCATTGAGACTCAAAACTTAGGAAGAAGGCAAAAGGGGACAGCAGCCTGTTCTTTCAGCATCAGAACGCATTGTCTGCAGGCTGCCCAAGGAGTATTTACCTATTGGCACAATGGAGTGGACTTTTTTTTTTTTTGAGACAGGGTCTCGCCTTGTAGTTCAGGCTAGCTGTGAGCTCTCTATGTAGCCCAGGCAAGCCTCGAACTCAGCAATCCTCCTGCCTCTGCCTCCCGAGTGCTGGGATGACAGGTGTGAGCCACCACGCCCAACACTGGGGTATGTGATATTGATTGCTGGTGGGCGTGAGTCTCCACACCCAGCATTGTATGTGGTTACCGGAGATCGAACTCAGGACCTTGCGAGGCAGGCGCCGGAACCACTGAGCTAACCCTCCAGCCCTGGAGTGGACTTTTGACAGATGAGCTGATCATATCTCTGAACATGTTCACTCTGTGTATCTTTTGACAAGTACAAGGAAGTTTAATATTTTAAAAATATAAAGATCACCCTTTAAGGAGAAAGGTATTTCTTGGACTGGGATCTGATTTTTCAATAACTCCTCTAGGTTTTCTCTGGTTTTGTGTTGACAATTTTAAAGCACTAATGTTCAGGAAGTACAAAATCACAAGGCACAGGGCTGGGGATTAGCTCAAATGGTGCCGCACCTACCTTGGAAGCACAAGGGCCCGAGTTCAATCCCTGGTACTGCAAAAAAAAAAAAAAAAAAAAAAAAAAAATCACAAGCACAGTGGTATATACGTCAGCTACTCTGAAGGCTAGGGCAGGAGTATTGTGAGTTCAAGGCCACTTGGCAACTTGATGAGATTCGGTCTTAAAACTAAATTAAAGAAAGGATTGGAGTATAGTTATGTTAGGATGTTTGCCTAGTATAGGTGAGGTCCTGGGTTCAAACCCCAGGAATCCTGCCCCCAGCCTGCCCCTAAACAAGGAGGAGCCAGGGAATGGTAGCACATGCCTGTAATCCAGTCCCTGACTGACTAAAGCAGTTTGAGCCTGGCATGAACAATTTAGAAACTTAGCGATTTTGATTTTCTTTACAAGTAAAAACAAACATTAAGTAAAATATAAAGTTGGTTTTTCTTCGTCATTGTTTTCCTCCTTCCTAACTGGCCATTTCCTCTGGGTCTGTTACTGTAGCTCTTTGTGAGGTAGGTGGCAGAACCACTGAGCTAAACCCCAGGCCTTTACTGTAGCGCTTGGTCTCAGGTGGTGAGAAATGAGTTTATCTCTGGTAATCACATACAGTACCAGGCCTTGGGACTCACGCCCACCAGCAGTCAGGACCACACACCGCAGTGCCAGGCGTGGTGGCTCACACCTGTCATCCCAGCACTCAGGAGGCAGAGGCAGGAAGATGGCTGAGTTTGAGGCTTGCCTGGGCTTCATAGGGAGCTCAGGGCCAGCCTGAACTACAAAGCCAGACCCTGTCTCAAAAAAAAAAAAAAAATCAGCTAAGATTTCATTTGAGATCAATTTCTTAGCAAACATTTAGTCAAAGAGATGAAAATTTGGTCACAGCAGAGGAAATACTTGTGTAGTGGAAGAAAACTTGAAGCCTGGACATGTGGAGAAATTCTTTCCTTACCAGCTATGAGATACTGTCACATGAAGACCTCTTAATTTCATGGAGTCTCATCACTTCTTGGTCTTTTGACTAAAATCCATTGTAATTTCATGGAGCCCCACTGAAGTATCTGCCTGGCAGGAGAACTGTGTTAAGAAAGATGATTTAGGGCCGGAGGGTTAGCTCAGTGGTTCAGGCGCCTGCCTTGCAAGCGCAAGGACCTGAGTTCGATCCCCGGTTACCACATATAATGCTGGGCGTGGTGGCTCACTCCTGTAATCCCAGCACTTGGGAGGCAGAGACGGGAGGATTGCTGAGTTCGCGGCGGCTTGCCTGGGCACCATGGTGAGCTCAGGGCCAGCCTGAACTACAAAGCGAGACCCTGTCTCCAAAAAAGCAAAAAAAAAAAAAAAAAGAAAGAAAGATGATTTAAAGTTACATGTGATTGGGAAGTGTTGCTACCAACAACTTCAGGGATTGCTGGCCTGAAATGGAAGAGATGTTTAGGGTCACCAGCAGAACCCCTAGAACTCCTCCAATCATTCTGGGTAAATGGCTACCTGTACACACAATTACAGATTTTAACCTTAGCATATTAGCACTTGTTCCCTTGTTACCTTAAATTCCTTTTGCCATCCATCTGGTCCTCCAGTGTCTAATTAAAATTTGAAAGTTGCACAAAAATTCAGCAGGAACAGTTTTTATGAAATGTTTTCTCCAGTGGAGCAGATTGTGCTGCTTGTCAAGTCAGCTTTCAAACTAATTTAACTCTCAGCCCTGTAGCCTTCATACAGAAAAGCAGGGAAAGCAAAAAAAAAAAAAAAAAAAAAAAAAAAAAAAAAAAAAAAAAAAAAAAAAAAAAAAAAGGAGCTGTGATGAATGATGCCAGTTGGACAGCTTCGTGCTTCTGACTCACTTCAGAAGCATTATTGTGTCAATAGAAACATCCTCTCTATCTCACTCCTCTTATTTTTACAAGATGACACTATTAGAAAAGCAAGGTCCATAGTGAAGCAGTAGACTAACTTTGTGATAGGGCTTAAATGCAAGGCAGCATTATACATGCAGAGATCCCTTGGTCATTAGACCAAAGGGAAGACATAACACTGGGAAAATGGGAAGGGAAAGGACCATGTACCTAAAGCAGGGTAGATATATAATAATGAACAGCCATTCTCCTCTAAGCATTTAACATATGCCGATATTGAACTTACCAATGAATTATCTGATCATCACAACTGCCACACTAGTGAGAGTAGGTTAGTTGCTGTAACAAACAATTCCAAATCTCAGTGGGCTTAATATTCTAATAGCTGATTACTCAGGCCATAGATGAATAGGAGGAAGGGAAGGGACTCAGGTTCCTTCTTGAGAAAACCCACCTCTAGAATCTTGGAGATCTACTTTGGATCTTCTTCATCCTGTTGGCAGATGAGGGGAAAGGGGAGAGTCACATGGTGAGGATCCTACAGAAGGGCCTGATGTAGCACGCATTGGTTCTGTCCACATTTCATAGACCAGAAAGTCATCTGGCTGCAAGAAAGTCTGGGAATGTCCATAAAGTTATAACCGGTAGGAACAGGAAACAGTTTGGTGAACACATAGTCCTTGTCCTAACTCCTAATCATTACTCCCTATTACAGGGAAAACTGGATTTTAGACAGGAAAATAACTTGCTCACTAGTACATAGTAAGCAAGTGGCAGAACCAAGTTCTTGGCAAAGGCCAAGAACCTACCTATAGATTACTGGGCTTTGCAAGTATAAAAGAAACTGTTGCTCCTAAACACACTCTCTGAAACTCAGTTTTACCTGAAATGTGCAAGATAATATAAGGATGTTACAGTTTTGAAGAGTACAATGGAAAGACAACCGTGGGAAGAGGGTCCAAACGTGTGCCTCTTTAGGTTTCCCTAAAAGTAAGGGTCTGACCCCCTGGTTTTCTCCGCAGTTGTTAGATGATAGACTTGAATTCATCTTCTACTGCTGCCAAGATTTCTCACTAATCACTGTGCACTTTCTCAAGTATTTCCTTAGTATTGCCTCTTCCAACCTTCAGCCATTAGGGAAATGCAAATCAGAACTACTTTGAGATTCCCACTCAGCCCATTCAGAATGGCTCTCATTAAGGATATTAAAAATCACAAATACTGGCAAGATGCAGGGGAAACAATACCCTTCTACACTGCTCTTGGGAATGGAAATTAGTATAGCCCCTACAGAAATCACTCTGGAAGTTCCTAAAAAGTAGAAATGCCATTTGATCAATTTATACTACTCTTTAGTATATACCTGAAGGAATAAAAGTCAACATGCCATAGAGATACCTGAATAATCATTTTTATTGTGACAAAATACACAGTAGCCAAGATATGGAATCAGTTTAAGTGCATATCAACAGATGAATGGATAACAAAATATGGTATATATACTCCACGAGTACTATTCATTTATAATGAAGTACAAAACAATGTCATTGGTAGGAAAAAGAAGTAACTGGAGATCATCATGCTAAGCAAGATAACCCAAGCTAGGGAAAATGTATATTTTCCCTAATATTGTGCCATCTTTTAAAAATACTTCCATGAAAATTGAAGAGAAACTACTATACATGAGTGGAAAGGAATAATAGAGAGGCAGTAAAAAGTATAAAATGTTCTATGTGCATATGAAAATGAAAACAGCACAGTGAAACCCAATGTTTTGTAATATTAATATCCCAAATGAAAAAGATTTCCTTATTTAACAGCATCTACTGTAATAGTTTTGTTTTTCTGTTGTTTTTACTTTTTTGAGACAGGGTTTTGCTTTGTAGTTCAGGTTGGCCCTGAACTCACTATGTAGCTCAGGCTAGCCTTAAACTCACAGCAATCCTCCTGCCTCTGCCTCCTGAATGCTGGGATTACAGGAGTGAGCCACCATGCCCAGCATTGTGGTATGTGGTACTGGTGCTCGAACTCATGACCTTACCCTCGTGAGGCAGATGCCAGAACCACTAGGCCAAATCCCTGGCCCTGAATCTGCTGTAATAGTGCTGCAGGGCCATTACCATATTTTACAGTTGGTGGAATCAACCCCATCATGTCCCGCAGAACATAATGGTGAAGATGAGCGTTAAGGTGGTGAATTCATTTTCCAATCCTGTGTTGCAGCCACTTAGAGTTGTGAATATTCACCTAAACTTACTGTGTTCTCTTGCCTTCTGGCCTTTTCACCAACTGGTTCCTCAGCCAAATGACACTAGGGCCACTGGTGTGGACCTGGACCTGACAATCTAGTTTTGGCTCCTCATATTTTCTGTTTCATGGCCAGAGGTGAGGTCCAAGGCAGGGTCACTCTAAGCCAACAATGGCCAAATACATTCTTCTTGGGAAGATCAACAAACCTATACATTTCTTACTCATTAAGACAGATGAAATTTGGAGGACTCTATTCTCTTATGGGAGTGCCTCCCACCTCCCCACTCCTGCTTGAATTTTGTGTCCAGCCAAATGAAGGTTGCCCGTGGCCTTGGCCTCTTGCTATGCACTATTTGGTCATCCTTTTGCCTTCCTTTGAGTTTCATTTTCTTTTTCCTCCCAGGTTTGTAAGGTTTTGCCTGAACGAGCTCTGCTTGACCTCAAGCTCAGAGCTCTCAGACTAGCATGGTGTAAGAAAGTCAAGAAAAGGTCTGGATTCAGTGTAGAGCAGATAATGTACCTGCCAAACCAGCCCTAGGTATCCTAGATATACCTTAAAAACAAGGATCCCTCCCCTGTGGGTGTGTGCGCACTGAAGGTTCTGTGTCCCACAGAAGATGCCACACCAAAAGCTCAAATCTGTTTAAGAGAGGCATTTCCTGCTGCTTTGACTGTCAGTGGCATCAGCTGTGTACTGTAGCAGTGGTTTCACTCTGGGCAACTGAACTTTAGTCTCTGCACGGATGCAGAGCACTTCAGACAGCAGACAGCAGACTCCTCCTGTGAGCTGAGCAGACTCTCTGGTTTCTTCTTCCATGCGGCAGTATTAACTAAATAGCAATTAATAAACTAACCACCTTGGGCTCTCGTGTTCTCATTCACAGGACAAATACTCTGAAGAGTAGGATGGACTATCTTGAGCAAATGTAATTCTAAAATACTAAAATAACTGTAACCTTATTTTGCACTAAAGGCAGACGAGACAGGAAATGAACTGATGAAATAGATTTAATTGGATATCTTAGCTTATTCCTCTTAGTACTGATATGCTGAAATCATTCAATAATCGATTCAGTGCCTGTTGCTTGCTTGTTGTGTGCAGGGCACTCTTGGAAGTGCTGAGACATGGAAGGAGCCAAGCAAGGTAGTCCCTGTCTTCAGGGGGCTTTGAGGCCACAATGTGAAGCTCCGGCTCCTTTCTCAGAATCGCTCTTGGCAGGTGTGTGAGAGGGAATTAAAATCATCTCTAAAATGCCTTCCTCAGGGACAGAGCAGTCGTCATCAGAATGGGAAGAGAGGAACTGCCAATCTGACACCTCGGACTAAAGGATGTGTCCATTTATTTTATGCCTGTTTTGTCCATGTGAGAAGAAGCCCACTGATTTACACTGTTGATGGTGAACTTTCCATTTTTGTGTCTTGAAAAAACTGTAATTTAATATGAAGCATTTACTGGTGGACTCCAAATACAAAGAACTCTCAGGATAATGAACTTGATTTTCCCCTTTAGAATGCAATTCATATTTATTAAGTGTCTATTCTACAGGAGACGTGGGACAAGGTGCTTTCCATACATTATCTCATTTGAGCCTCGCAGTTGCCTCTGATGTAGGCATCATTAGTTAGTGTTTATAGTAGAATAAAAGAGGAAATAGGAAATGGCAGTTCAAAGCTCTGAAAAGTGCTAATTCCCTTCTAGTGGATGAATAGACTTATTCTCTTGTTTCTCTTACATATTTTTTGATAAACATTTTAATATTAATACCTGCCTTACATTTGCACAATTCAAATTTTCAAAGTAAGGCCATCTTGTTAATATCCCAGCAGATGCTCATGTTATTCCTGTACTGGTAGCAATCTGGACCTATTTGATTGTGTCTCTTTGTGAGCCTAAATTTTTTTTTTTTTTTTTTTGCTTTTTGGAGACAGGGTCTCGCTCTGTAGTTCAGGCTGGCCCTGAGCTCACCATGGTGCCCAGGCAAGCCGCCGCGAACTCAGCAATCCTCCTGTCTCTGCTTCCCGAGTGCTGGGATTACAGACGTGAGCCACCACGCCCAGCATTATATGTGGTAACCGGGGATCGAACTCAGGTCCTTGCGCTTGCGAGGCAGGCGCCGGAACCACTGAGCTAACCCTCCGGCCCATGAGCCTAAATTTTTACAGCAACGCTTGCTTTTGTTGCATAGCTAAGGTTCAGGACTAAGCCAGTAGCAATCTTGCTTCCAGAAATCTAATCTACATCTTCCTTTGTAGAGTCTTTCTGGGATAGTATAAACTGCTGCTCACTCAGTAAGGGCAGGAGACATCGTTACTTTCATATCAGAGCTGATTACTGTGGTCAGATAGG
>PVIC010048904.1:0-13293 GCA_004025085.1 Thryonomys swinderianus
TGGTGGCTCACACCTGTCATCCCAGCACTCGGGAGGCAGAGGCAGGAGGATTGCTGAGTTTGAGGTTTGCCTGGGCTACATAATGAGCTCAGGGCCAGCCTGAACTACAAAGCGAGACCCTGTCTCAAAAAAAAAAAAAAAAAAAAAAAGAATTGCTAGCCCATCCTGGGAACAGGGCATTTATGTAATCAGAAGTGATCACATCTGTGAAAGCTTAACTTTATGAAGCACTGGCTTACAGTAAAAATCTAAAGTATTCTTCTGGTTTAGTTCATTTTTATGTAGGTATTAGAATAATTGAAATTAAACCAAGGCTTTGATATCAAATAGTTTACTCCAAATAGCTTGCTTTTTTCTGTATTAATAGGAAAGACCAATTTTACAGAATGTCATACTTTTGAGTAGGGCTTTTCACCGACTTCAGCATCAGGAAGTCATCTGAGTGCTCTTATTTTTCATGAAAACAAAAAGATCTATGTTCTCACAGAACATTTCTCATTGAGAAAATGAGGTCTCACTTTTCATGACCTTTTGACACTGAAAGGTATTTCAAGAAAACAAGTCTCACCTTTCCTGGGCAACAGGGAATGTAAATTGAGCTCAGACATGAGTATTCTTTATTAAAATAAGAAATATTTTGCTGTGAAATTGACAAGCTAAAAACCAAAGTTTTCCAAATGGTGGTAGGTTAATAAACAAGCAAATAAATAAATTGAAATGTTCTTCCCATTTCAGTCATTAGTTATTTGGGATAAATTGGGAAAAAAGAAAGAAGAATTCAGTGACTCCATCTTAAATAAAACTCCTTAATGTTTTCACTGAGACTTGTTCTATTTAGCAACATTGATTTCATATTTATGCAATATGGGTACACCAGTTTACCACTGATGCATAAAAGTCACCACAGGTACCCATGGATTATTAAAAATATTCTCACAAATTTCACTTATAATTTTAATTCTCACCCCAAATCTGGGTTTATCTTATGCAAAGAAAAAGGAAATGGGCAGTAAGAACGCAATAATAGGAACCAGAAAAATGACTCTAGATTTCAGTAAATCAATATTCTATGACTGAGATTGCTAATATTTAACACTAACCCTTACAGATTTCAGACATTTTCCTTACCATTTGAGACAAACTTTAATATATGAAAGACAAACTTTACTATAGGAGAGATCACCTACCTGGCTTGGGGGTATGGAAAATGAGAAGAGGAAAGCTTCAGAGGGAAACTGGAAGTGAGAAAGGGAACACTTAAATGTTAAAGATAAACTCATTCGTGCTAACCAAGCATGGTGCTCCATCCCATAATACTATCATTCAGGAGGATGAGACAAGAGCATCACTCAGAGTTTGAGCCCAGCCTGGGCTACACAAAGTTCAAGGCCAGCCTGAACTACAGAGTGAGACCTTGTCTCAAAAAAAAAAAATATATATATATACATATATATGTATATATATATGTATATATATATATTCATTTTGTCTGAAGTACAAACAGATCCTTCAGTGGTGATATATCCTTTTCTTAAGGCATGAATACAGTTGTATTTGGAAAACTTAAAGCTTAAAATAATGAAACCCTGTGCTCGAAACATCTCTTTTTTTTTTTTTTGAGACAGGGTCTCACTTTGTAGTTCAGGCTGGCCCTGAACTCACTATGTAGCCCAGGCAAGCCTTGAACTCAGCAATGCTCCTGCCTCTGCCTCCCGAGAGCTGGGATGACAGGCGTGAGCCACCATGCTGGCACTGCGGTATGTGGCACTGATTGCTGGTGGGCGTGGCCTCACCCCCCCCCCCCATTGTTGTATGTGGTTACTAGGATTGAACTCAGGACCTTGCGCTTGTGAGGAAGGCGCCGGAACCACTGAGCTAAATCTCCGGCCCTTGAAACATCTTTTAAACTCAGTTGCTCTAAGGTTCTAAGGAGACACTGTTCCTAAATAAAATAGAGGAATTAAAAGATATAGATTTGAAAGAACGTTTAGATTTGCCTAAATTTGCATTTCAGAACTATCAACAGCCTCGTGACAAGCCTGAATTTCTGAGTGTATTGAAACTGAAACTGTTTTTTATGTGAATAGGTCCAAAGAATTCATATCCATCTGTGAACCAGGTCATCAGAAGTTCCAGGAGCCTCCCAGCAATGAGCCCCAAAGTGCTGTAAGGGAGATCTTTGACCACAAGGTGTTACAGCAAGAAGACTGTGGCATTCCTCTTATTGTGAGATTGGTTATTCCTTTTGCAAACATTATAAAGGCACAGTCTGGAAGCTAGAGTAAAGTATGTAGGTAACAGTCTTTCATATGCAATGGAACTACCACACCTTCTGTGATGGCAAATCTAAACAGAGGGTGAAGAGGACAACATAGGAGCTTACATTGATACCGATTGATTCAGGAGGTTTCAGATGGTTATAAAAGTTAAGATGGGGCCGGAGGGTTAGCTCAGTGGTTCCGGCGTCTGCCTTGCAAGTGCAAGGACCTGAGTTCGATCCCCGGTAACCACATATAATGCTGGGCGTGGTGGCTCATGCCTGTAATCCCAGCACTCGGGAGGCAGAGACGGGAGGATTGCTGAGTTCGCGGCGGCTTGCCTGGGCACCATAGTGAGCTCAGGGCCAGCCTGAACTACAAAGCGAGACCCTGTCTCCAAAAAGCAAAAAAAAAAAAAAAAAAAGTTAAGATGATAATTTCCTAAGGGATCAAGGTATGTGATATAAAGCCTAGACATTTTACAAGTAATAAAAAATAAAATTGTTATATGTCTAGGTATGAAATATAAGCACATTTTTTTCATGATATAAAATACCACAAAACAAAACAACACTGTTTGCACTTAAGAGCTAGCCTGAAACTCACAACAATCCTCCTACCTTCATCTTTTGTGCCTTGAGAACAAGATAGTGTGGTACACAGCTGGAAGTTCAAAGCCTACTCTGCACTCCTACAGCAGGACACTAAATCTGTCTCTACACCTTAATTTGTATATGTTTAAAATGAATGTAACGCTATCTCTTTTCTGAAAGGATTTTGAAGATTACTTAAGTAGTAATCTTCAGTGTATGTAAAATAGTGTATGTAAAATGGCCTCTGCCTATATTATAGTAAGAGCTCAATAAATTATTCAGATTGTCATTAATTAAAATAAAACCAAATCCTACTAAAACCTTTTTCAAAGACTGATAATAATATAAAATGCTTTCATGTCACAATATCCTATTCCATCCCACAAATTAAATACACTTTTCTTTGTCTCTAAAAGATATTTTAAATACTGTGTCTCCCAGGAAAATATCTCATTAAATAACAGCAGTTTGTCCTCTTTATTTTCCTGTAGTTGCTTGTAGTACTGTAGAATGAGGTTATGCCAGAACAATTTCCACATGAATAACGGATAAAGTGCATTCTTTGTGGTTCAAAGGGTTTTGTCCCAATACAATCATTCTTTTGAATGTCCAATGTAAAATCTATAAAATTTTAACATTCTGCACTAAACCCCTAAGCATAATTTTCACTAAATATAGATTCATAATCATGTTACATCTTCTATTTATTTTGTTTCATATGGTTTGTTCTTACTAACTTCTTGCTACTAACAAATCTAACAGATGGTTGTCAAGTACCAATCACCGCATACGTGACTACTAATACAGAGGTTTCCTTTTGCTAGTAAGGAACACAGTGTTCTCCAAAGGATGACCAAACACAACCATAAACAAATTTCACCCTGAAACAAAAAAATTAATCTCATAAATAGTTATTTTAGGGATCCTTAGAATTTTCTCCTGATTAATGCTTTAACTAAATCAAATATCAAAGTGCTGATCTCATTATTGAACAATTCAGCTACTTTTTCAGATACATATAATTTAATTTTGATGTATTTAATTTCCTCTTTAAATATTAGCTCTTTAACCTGCCTTTCCATATGTAAGGTGTATGAAAAAGTCCTATCACCTACAGGATAAGGTTCACAAAACACCTCTAGCCGTGTTTTTTGGTTTTTGGCGGTTTTTTTGGGGTTTTTTTTGTTTTTTTTTTTGAGACAGAGTCTCACTTTGTAGTTCAGGCTGGCCCTGAGCTCACTGTGTAGCCCAGGCAAGCCTCGAACTCAGCAATCCTCCTGCCTCTGCCTCCCGAGTGCTGGAATTACAGATGTGAGCCACCACGCCCAGCACTGTGGTTTGTGGTACTGATTGTTGATGGGTATGAATCACCACACCTAGTATTATTGTATGCAGTTACCAGGATTGAACCTGGGACCCTGTGCTTGCCAGGGAGGCACCGGAACCCCTGAGCTAAATTTCTGGCCCAGACAAATGACTTTGCTGATCTCTTTCTCTTTTTGTGGAAGTGTTTGTAGTATATTCAAAGTTGCAACGTCCACATATTCCAACCATGCGTAACTCATATTTGGCTTTATTTTCAGTACTGAGGACATAAAAAATACACAATAATTTGATTTTTAACATATGAGTTACATATATGGTAAGTACAAGTTGTCACCCCCTTTGAATTTTTTATTAGTATGTTTGTAGTACATAATGTCTACATTTGTTTTGTGAAATTGGTAGTAACATACCTTACTTCCTTTTCCTATCCCCTGCTTCCACTCTTTTTTTTTTTTTTTTTTTTTTTTTGCTTTTTGAGACAGGGTCTCGCTTTGTAGTTCAGGCTGGCCCTGAGCTCACTATGGTGCCCAGGCGAGCCGCTGCGAACTCAGCAATCCTCCTGTCTCTGCCTCCCGAGTGCTGGGATTACAGGCGTGAGCCACCACGTCCGGCATTGTGGTATGCGGTGTTGATTGTTGGTGGGCGTGTCTCCATGCCAAGCATTATATGTGGTTACCGGGGATCGAACTCAGGACCTTGCGCTTGCGAGGCTGGCGCCGGAACCACTGAGCTAACCCTCCGGCCCTGTTTCCACTCTTTTAAGCAGGAATAATAAAAGGACACATCCCCAAAAATTCCTGTGTATATTAAGTGAATGGTTAATTATTGGGCACTTAGAACATTGTTCTGTTTACAGTGCTATTTAAACATGATTATAACCATATGCACAGAAATGGAAAACTTAAAAATACATATAAAGGAACATTTTTTAAAATCTGATCACCAACATTTAATCTTAAAAATATAACCAAAAAGCCGAAGATTTAGCTCAGTGGTTCCAGCGCCTGCCTTGCAAGCGCAAGGCCCTGAGTTCGAACCTGGTAACCACATAGAGTGCTAGGCATGGTGACTCGTGCCCACAAGCCATCAATACCACATACCACAGTGCCGGGTGTGGTGGCTCACGCCTGTAATCCCAGCAGGAGGATTGCTGAGTTCGAGGCTTGCCTGGGCTACATAGTGAGCTGAGGGCCAGCCTGAACTACAAAGCAAGACCCTGTCTCAAAAAAAATAAAAATAAAAAATATATATACATATAACCAAAAATTGCAAAGCTTTTCTCAGTATGTGTACTAATCTATCAAACCACTGAAATTTTAAGAAAGTAATCAAATGATCAGTTTTCCATTAATCACATAATAAGATTTCCATAAACATTACTTTTAGAAAGTAATCAAGTGAGAAAAATAACTGATGATCTTTTCAAAAGTCAGAGACCACTGAATACTCACGTGTAATTTATGACATCCTCATTATTGAAAAAGAGACTTAAGCATGGAAAAAGCCTCTTAGAATAAAATCCACTAATATGTGACAAGAATTTCCTAACAAGGAGTCGGGGTGCAACAAATTTGAATTGCATTTTATATAACAATTAAAGGTAAAATAATGAGGGGGGGTAATGTTTACAATTTAAATTGAGATAATACATTTCTGGCAAGGACTGAATGGTAAGGACAGGATTTACTTGCTCACTTGACATGAAACAATGTCCCAGAAACAAAGGAAAGTGTTGCCAAAAGGCAGGAAATGAGGTGTTCCCTATGACTGCCACCCCTGACTGCCTGGACAGGAGTTCCAATCTGGTGCGTGAAGCTGAAATGTATTCCTCTCAAGAGAGAGAATGGATGCAGAGAACGAAGAAACAAGGAAAGGCTTAAAGGTAGCTGGTGGGCTGTTTGGTAATCCCTTGCTTTAGTTCTCCCATGTGGAGTGGGAAACTGAGTGGTACAAAGAAATGTGCTCTTTGATTCCTTAAAATGCCATAGTTTATACCCAGTGTCAGAGTTCCATAAATCAAAGTTTACTTCAGAGTATGAAAAGTGTAATGTTTAAGTTAATTTTTAAAAGAAAGTGAGGAAGCAATAGTAGTTTTTTAACGAGGATAACTATAGTGAGGGTCTTGAATGAATAAAGTAATTCTAAATTCTTGACTCACATATTAAGTTGATTTCCAAAAGAGCTGAGATTTCTTCAGCAAACAGTAGTGAAAGTGTCCTAGACCATTAGGGTACAAGAGGGAGCAAATAGGAGGGACAGACAGCCACATCCGCTCAACTTGGCAGGGGAGAAATGAGCCAGTTGCTTCTTAACTGTCTCAAAATCAATAACATATCAGATTCCCACCTCTATATGGTCAGATAGAACTGGCCTGGAGGGGGGCTCATGAGAGTCAAAGACACACACATGCACAAGAAACCTGAAATGCTAGTTTCTCTTTGTGAATCTTTGAGAACAAACATTGGCTTAACTCAGTATGCAGTGTTTTTTGCAATATCTCACATGGAAAACAAAAGGACACCAAGAAAGACTATTACTCACACCAGAGATCTGACTGGATGTGTGGGTGCACATATACACATGCACATAAGCTAGCTAACAGAAAGAAAACCTGTGTGTTTTATGGTGTGGAGTACTGCTAGAGTTTGGATCTTAAGCGACATGAGTGTCTCACTTTTTAAGGGCTTGTTCCCAAGCTTCGCACTGTTGGGAAGTCTTATTAGAAGGGGCTTAGTTTTAGGTCATTAGAGACATAACCTTAAGTGGAATCATAGGACTCTGTCTTTTCCTCTTTTTGGCATGCTGACCATGTGGTAACCAGTTTCATCCCCTCACACACACGCACACACATACACTCCCCATTATGATGGGCTATTTTAACAAACCCCAAAGGCAATGAACCCAACTAAATATGGATTGAAATCTCTAAAACCATGAGCTAAATTAAACCTTTTCTCTTCCTAAATTGATTATCTCATGTATCTGTTATAGTAAAGGAAAGCTAACACTGATGTTTTTTATTAGTGAAAAATTATAGGCTTTTATTTGTAATAATCTCCAGGAAAAGCTTGCTCCATCTCACTCTCATACATCAAGGTGATCTCAGCCCTTTCCTCTCAGCCTGATACTGCTATCAATAGGCAGTTCTCTTGTATGCATCACTGTCTTCTCAGCTGTGTGCTGATTATTTAGGTACATGTCTTAATAGACTGAGAGTCTCATTAAGACTGTAGAAAAAGATTGCTGATGAATTTGCCTGAAATAAAAAGCATGAACTAAACAGCTTTTTAAAGTAGATTGTAACAGCCATCCAGATAATTGCGATGGCCTTCTCATTAGCCTCCAGGTTGGCACATCCCATCTTGTTATAACTCAACAGCCAGAGCAATCTTTTAAAGACTGAGAGTATCATTCTTCCACTCCAAGTCTCTGTGGTTTCTTATTCACTATGGTACAAGCCCAAGTCCTTAGAATGCCCCACATAAGCGAACTCCTTTCAGATCTCATTTCCTATTGTCCTTCCTCCTCTCCATCTGAGGCACTGACAACAGCCTGCCGCCTCCCTGACACCACTAGCATGTGCCTGTCCATCCCTCTGCCTGGAACAGATTTGCTTCATATACCAGAATGGCTGATCCCCTCGCCACCTCCAGACCTCTGGTTAAATGTCATTTTACCACTGAGACTTTTGTCCACTCATTGTCGTTTTATCATTGTATTTCATCTTTGTAGCACTTCTGTAATACTATACATATATTAATTTAGTTCACTGCTTCTCCTGGAGTATGTGGCTGTACTGCAGAGGAAGGAGACAGGCTGCATGTGACCTTGGCTGGCAGTGAAAGATCCTTGGCGCACCTGCCTGTTTCTGGCTCTCTTATGGCACCTGCTTGCACTGCCCTCTGGCGGTCAATCAAATCAAGCAAACACTGTTCTGTAGTTACTGCTGCTGTCCTAGAATGTTGTCAGGTCCCTCCCCATTTGTTGGAAACCTGGCAACAAACAAAAGAGCCAAACGTCCCTACACCTGTGGGTTTCACAACAAACACTGTGGACGGAGTAGAATGAGAAATGGCATCACAGTAACTTAATCCTAAAAATTGTGACTGTGAGAAATGTCCCAGTTCCTTCGAGAAATGAATTGCAGGGAAAGACAGACAACAGAAAGAGAAGACTAAGATATGCAGTAGAGATACATCAATCAATGTAATGGCTGAATGTTACAGGGATCATGACTTTTTAATTGAATTCTTTATTGGTACATTTTATGTACAGCTCACAATCACACTCAACAGTGGGAAATTTGTACCAGTATATGACACGAGTCCTGATATTTAATGTGAAAAGTTCTGTAAGATAACCAGGAAAATCTGAACACTAACTGGATTTTGGTTGAATGTAGTTATTCTCATTAATTTTTTTAAATGTGTTGTTTTATTTTCTGGAGATACACACTAAAACATTTATGGATGAAATGATAATATGTCAAATATTCCTCAGTTAATCTGTAGAGTTGAAGGGTCAGATGAATCAATACTTCTGAGAATGGAAGTTAGCATATGAGGTATGTGAGAGTTCATTACATTATGCATTCAGTATATCACTTCTTTTAAAAATATACCTTAAGGGCCGGAGGGTTAGCTCAGTGGTTCTGGCACCTGCCTTTCAAGCGCAAGGTCCTGAGTTTGATCCCCGGAAGCCACATACAATGCTAGGCGTGGAGACTCACGCCCACCAGCAATCAATACCACATACCACAGTGCCGGGCGTGGTGGCTCACGCTTGTAATCCCAGCACTTGGGAGGCAGAGACAGGCGGATTGCTGAGTTCGAGGCTTGCCTGGGCTACATAGTGAGCTCAGAGCCAGCCTGAACTACAAAGTGAGACCCTGTCTCAAAAAACAAACAAACAAACAAACAAAAAATATATATATACACCTTAAATTCTTTATAAAAGGAGTAATAAAGATAGGATATACAGAGAGCAGGATATCAGATAGTTTGAAGAATACCATGCATAGCTTCCACAGTTGGTCCTTTTCCAATCCCAATTCCTAACACAATGTTTTCATGTTGCTTTCCTTTTAAACTTTCTTCCAAAGGAAATTAATGCAGGGCCTTTTTTGTATTTATCAAAATTGAGCCAATTTGTCTTCTCAGTGCTCTGACAGAACCAGACACTGAGGCAGTTACACTGTTGTATTTTAGTCACCTGTTTGCATTCCTATTTCCTCTGATTAACTGTGATCCTTAGAGGTGTGCGTCCTAGCTCTGGACCAATATTTGTTGAGCAGTAACAGGAATACAAAATCAAGGCTGAAAGTTTGTTCAAATGCATTTGTATGTCACTAACCAGAAAGTATATCAGGATAGTAGCTAATAGCCAGTGCACTAAAAATATATTTGAAATAAAGTTAAATATTGAGAGACATGCTACTCTTCATAGAAATTTAGACAAAATTTTTATACATATTTTATCTTCACTAGTAAGCAGTAACAAAATGTATATTGCAAGGTAATACAATATGTGGACCTGTATTTAAAAGATTTCTGTTGGATGAAATGGCCAGACATCACCTGAAGTAGAATCCTAAAATATGAAGATCAAGCAAAGAGCAGAAGCATGTGCACAGACCTTTGATTTTCAGGGAATAAGTGAGTTCAGCTGTAGGATGGTGTCAGATTCATATTGTGGATGTGATAGGTGGTTCACATCAACAATCAGCATCTTACAGATGTGCCCACTGCTCTGTCACTGACTGACTGCAACGCAAAGTGGCCCAGAGGAAAGTGTTCATTGAGAACCCAGGAAGAAGAAATCCTTTGTAAAGTTTGCCACGGGTTGGGAGGGAGGTTACCCAAAATAATCTGAAATCCAAATGACATGTTTACTCACTGGCATCACTTTTTTAAAAAGTTCTGGAGCACACATTGATTCTTTTATAGATCACTAGCCAGTCATGAAGTAACATTTTTACTTCTTCAACTCTCTGCTGAATTTCCTCAGACCATTGGAAACAATCATTAACCTAGAGAGACTGACAATCACCGCCTACTCCTCTACTCGGTGAGCAGCCTACCTCGCCACCACGGAGCTCATAGTGTGGTATTATTTCTCAAGTGGTGTACTGTGCTTCAGCGATTCCCAGCAAGGCTTATTATTATGCTAATTTTGGAGTGTCATTTTTACATAATAATTTTATGTGACAAGAGTACCAATTATTTTACCTTAGGCTTAGCATGATCCCTTGAGTTATGATTAATCTATTTCTATACCTTTATGATTAATCTATTTCTATGCACAACAGCAAGGAAAACAACAACACACAGAAAGACTTAGCGTATGACTCAATCTATCCGTCAAGCCCTACTTGGGCACACTGGCCTAACACTCGCCACCCATAGCAAGGAAGAAGTGTACAGTCTACAGCAAGAGTGTTGCACAAATGCTGTGGAAAAGACACACACAGCCCTACCAGTCTCACAGAGCTGTCTTCATTTACTATTACCATTAATTTCTCCAAAATCTCTTTCTAGATGCTTCCTGTAAGGATATGAAGTTTCAGAGAGCTAATGTGACCACAGATTCCTATATTAATAGGAAGAACTTGGATGTCCTAATTTATGGCAAAGAATATTCATGACCTGGGAAAAATGTGGCTTTGCTTCAGTTTGGGAAAATGACTCAATTGACCACCCTGACTTGAGTCTGTGGCTCAAAGTTACTACAGTTGCAACCTGGGCCACAGGATGAAGGCTGTATACAAAGCCCTTAACCTAGCAACCGTTGTGGAAAACAACATGAAATGATGTACCACAGGCTACGTTTGCCTAGAGTGTATAAATAATTTAGGATGAGGATATTAAAATGAAGAGGAAGCAATACAGACAGAAAATGAGTAGAACTTTGTACTTGATCAGCTACTGGCCAAAGAGAACTGAACAGTCTCTCTGAATATCAGCTTCTTCCTCAAGCAGAGCAAATAACACCAAAACCAGTTCTACAAATGACCCCACAATCTGAATACATATAATCATCACATTTTAAAGAAAAGGTACATAACAATCTATATAAACATAGTAGAATTATTGTGTAGTGTTCATGAGAATTATTTGTCTTTCCTGTGCTGTTTTTTTAACAGAGAATTCACTTTCTGTTCTTGTCTTTGTTCATGTTTCTTTTTCCCCATGACAAATTATCACATCTTATGTTTTATAATTTACAACATACCATATATAAATAATTCAGAACAAGAAATAACAAATACCAATGTACACACCCCACAGCTACCTAAAAATTAAAAAACACCCAAATTTTTGGAGTTTTCAATCCCTTTTTATTGATTAATCCCATTTCTTATCTCTATCCTTGCACTGAAATAAATGTGGTAGTAAAGGACATAGCTAATCATGTAATTTGCACATTTTAAGTTCAAAGAAAGGAAATCACATCACATATATTTTTAGAAAACATCCATTTTTTAAATTTCTAAGATTCATCATGATGTATTCATCTGTACTTCTTTGCACTGTTTCATGGAATTCTACCACAATACAGAACTATAATGTGCACTTTATTTTATTAGACTGGGTTTGTTATTCATTCTTTGCCATTATAAAAACTGAACATCATATTCTTGTATAAATCACCCAGATGTAGGACATTCTTCTCTAGGGTACAAGCCCAGCATGAGAAGCAGTTTGTCAGAATGACAGTATCAACTTTACTAAATTCAAAGAGCATAGTTTTCCAATGTATACTGTCATGAGCATCTAAAGTTTCTGGTAGCTCCAATGTCAATAATTCTTGCTTATCACACTAACTTTTTAATTTAAACAACTTGGTATGTCAGAAATATTTTATCATTGGAAGAAGCTGTAAGGCCCATGCACCTCACTGCTTGCTCGCTGAACCTTGGGGCTTAAGCCAAAGGGGTCTTGGGGGGGGCAGGTGCCTCCCTAAAATTTAGGCAAAGCAGAGAAGAAAAGTGTTTGCTAGCACTTGGTCCAAACTCCAAATTCCCTTAATGAGTGAAAAGAATAGGGCTGTATCCCCAGGATGACCCCAGCATCCCTTAAAATGCCTTCTGAGAAGACTCAGGGCTATCTGAAAAATATCCTGTTCCTTGCAGCATAAAACTGGTGACAAGTGGGTAGCCCCTGAACTACTGCTTACAGAAGTCACCTCAGAAAACATGCCACTGCAGGCCTTGACTAAGATGGGTAGGCCTTATTGCCACAGCTTGCAGAAGTCACTTCAAAAGGGCTTGCAATTGTAAACCTACCCTCTACCCTTACAGGTTAATTCTATCACCTGGAGTCCTCCTCTGAAAGGCCAGAGAGCTCTATCTTTGAAATGCAAACACGCATGGAGATAACCAGGCTTTCCCTTCCGGACCATGGAGAAGGGGAAGGGGAAGGGTCTCACTTTGGGGCTACCTCGCTCCAGGCCCCAAAACTACTTCCTTCCTTCTAGGGCTGTCAAGATTAATACAGACTCTTTTTGAAATCACAGATGATCTACAACTGTGCACACATGTGACTCTACAACCAAGAAGCCCAAGAGCCCTTGTTTCCCTTACAGCTGCATAAAAATATTAAGAGCAACAAGCAGAGGCCCCGGAGATCTGTTGGCCAACATACAGTATCCAGACAAGGTACCAGGTAAATCCTCAGGTGGTTTTGGAATCACTGCAGCAAAAGGATGCAGAATGCTGTCATAAAGAGAGCTTGTACTGACCCAAAGCTCCCTTAGAGAGTCCATGCTGTACTGCAGTAGAGGGAAGAAGAAGGAAAGGCATATTCAGGATAAGAGAATACACACAGATCCTGCAGGGGCTGTCAGAAAGACTACTCAAGGCCAAACTCAGTATTTTTTTTAAATTGAATTCTTTATTGGTACATTTTATATACAGTTTATAATCACACTCAACATTGGGGAATTTCTACCAGTATGTGACACAAGTTAATTCTCATTTTTACCCATATCCCTACCCACCCACAACCTCCCACCCCTTATATACATGCTATTTCTTTTTCTTTCTGAATCATATTTACTCTTTCCCTTCATTATATTCCCCCAACAGACTCACTGAAAGAGAAATTGGGGAATCAATC
>PVIC010048905.1:0-13354 GCA_004025085.1 Thryonomys swinderianus
AAACATTTTTATAGGTAGTAGGCTAGTTAGACATCTTGTAGGCAGTTTGACAGGGCTGGCCCTTGAATAACCCACATGGAAGGAGCCAACATGGAGGACAAAGAGACCTCCAATACAGGTCAGTATTAGCAAAGGAGAAAACGACCCCACCCACATAGGGTAAATAGCAGTGATTGATATTCTAAGTATCCTGTAATTTCTTATTTAATCTCTTTTGTGGCCCATTGGTTGGTCAACAGAATGTTGTTCAGTTTCCATGTGTTTGTGAGGATCTTTTGCTACTAAGCTCCAGTTTCAAGGTACTGTGGTCAGATAGTATTCAGGGGATAACTTCAATTCCTTTGCGTTTACTTAGTCCTGTTCTATGAACTAGGATGTGATCTATTTTGGAGAATGATCCATGAGCAGCTGAGCAGAACGTATATTCTAACTTTGTAGAGTGAAATACTCTGTAGGCATCTATTAAGTCCCTTCGTTCAAAAGTTTGGTTTAGATCAAGTATTTCCTTATTGTTTCTTTGTCTAGTCGATCTGTCAATTTGTGACCGGGGAGTATTGAAGTCCCCTACTACTATTGTATAGTGGTTATCTGGCTTTTCATGCCCATTAATGTTTGCTTTATATAGCTGGGTGCATTACTGGTCATTTGAGAGATGCAGATGAAAACAACACTGAGATTTCATCTCACTCCACAAAGAAAGGCTGCTATTGCAAAGTTAACCAGCAATAAATACTGGTGAGGCTGTGGGGAGAAAGGAACCCTTCTCCATTATTGGTAGGATTATAGACTTATACAACCATTGTGGAGATCAGTGTGGAGATTCCTCAGAAAACTAGGATTAGAGGTCCCATTTGACCCTGCTATCCCCCTGCTAGGAATATACCCAAAGAAAGTAAAAGATTCATATTGTAAAGACATATGTATACCCATGCTCATTGCAGCTCAGTTTGTGATAGCCCAATCTTGGAAACAATCCAGATGGCCATCAACTGGAGACTGGATAAAGAAGATGTGGGTTTTTTAAAAAAATAAAATGGAATATTACTCTGCCATAAAGAATGATGTTTCATTCATTTATGTGCAAATGGATACACCTTGAGGACACACTAATAAGTGAAATAAATAGATCACAGATATGTAAATACCAAATCTTTTCTCTAGAATGAGAACCTGTAGATGTAAATGAGTTCTAGAATGTATGATAGATTTTATAAAATAGGAAATATTTAAAGGGAATGTAGTGGGGGAATGTAATGAGGGGAAAGAATAAATATGATTTGAAAGAAAGAGAAATAGGATGTATATAAGGGGTGGGGGGTTGTGGGTGGGTAGGGATATGGGTAAAAATGAGAATTAATTCATGTCATATACTGGTACAAATTCTCCAATGTTGAGTGTGATTGTGAACTGTATATAAAATGTACCAATAAAGAATTCAATTTAAAAAATGAATTTGTGCCAGGCGTGGTGGCTCACGCCTATAATTCCAGCACTCGGGAGGCAGAGACAGGAGGATTGCTGAGTTCGAGGCTTGCCTGGGCTACATAGTGAGCTCAGAGCCAGCCTGAACTACAGAACGAAGACCCTGTCTCAAAAAAAAAAAAGAATTTGTACCAATATATGACACAAATTAATTCTCACTTTTCCCCATCCCCTA
Source organism: Thryonomys swinderianus (assembly GCA_004025085.1). Lineage (NCBI taxonomy): Eukaryota > Metazoa > Chordata > Mammalia > Rodentia > Thryonomyidae > Thryonomys > Thryonomys swinderianus. The sequence continues at coordinate 1,658 of PVIC010048905.1, forward strand.
ACCCCCTAAATTTATAAGCTTTTCCCCCCTTTTTTATTATTATCACATTTCTTCTTTACCCCTCATTACTCACCTCTCCACCACATTTCCCTTTGAATATTTTCTATTTCATAATATGCTTCATAGATTCTAGAACTCATTAACATCTTCAGTTTCTCATACCAGAGAAAGGATGAGATATTTACACATCTGTGACCTATTTATTTCACGTATGTGTATGTCCTGAAGGTACACCCATTTGAGTATATTTCAAACTTATCATTCTTTAAGGCAGAATAATACTCCATTTTATAGAAAGACCATATCTTCTTTATCCAGTCTAGAATTGATGAGCATTTGAGTTGTTTCCAAGATTGAGCTATCACAAACTGAGCTGCTATGAACATGGGTGCACATATGTTACTATGATAGGATTCTTTTTTTTTTTTTTTTTGCTTTTTGAGACAGGGTCTCGCTTTGCAGTTCAGGCTGGCCCTGAGCTCACTATGGTGCCCAGGCAAGCCGCCGCGAACTCAGCAATCCTCCTGTCTCTGCCTCCCGAGTGCTGGGATTACAGGCGTGAGCCACCACGTTCGGCATTGTGGTATGCAGTGTTGATTGTTGGTGGGCGTGTCTCCACGCCCAGCATTATATGTGGTTACTGGGGATCAAACTCAGGTCCTTGCGCTTGCGAGGCAGGTGCTGGAACCACTGAGCTAACCCTCCGGCCCTGATAGGATTCTTTTAATTCTTTTGTGCATATTCCTAGAAGGGAAATAGCACGTCAAATGGGACCCGTAATCCTACTTTTTCTTTTAGGTATCTCCACACTGCCTTCCATAGAGGTTGTACCAGTCTACATTCCCACCAACAGTGGAGAAGGGTTCCTTTTTTTCCACAGCCTCACCAGCATTTGTTGCTGGCTAATTTCAAGACAGCAGCCATTCTTTGAGGAGTGAGATGAAATCTTAGTGTTGTTTTCATCTACATCCCTTGAATGACCAGTGATATTGAACATTTCTTCATATGCTTCTTGCAGCTTTTACTTCTTCTCCTGAGAAGTGTCTGTTCATTTCAGATGCCCATTTTTGAATTGGGTCTTTAAATTTGGGGGGACTGATTTTTTAAAGCTCTTTATATATTCTAGATAGTAGGCCTTTGTCTGAGAGACAGCTGGTAAAGATTCTTTCCCAATTTGTCAATTTTTCCCTGCCAGTGGTTTTCTTTGCTGTGGAGAAGCTTTTTAATAACAAGAGATCCTATCTGTTGATTTCTTCCACTAGATCTCGTGCTATAGAGGTTTTATTCATCAAGTCTTTCCCTAAGCCATTGTCTCCAAGAGTTCTACCTACCCTGTTTTGCAGCTGGTTTAGTTTTTCTGTTTTCACATTTAAGTCTCTAATCCACTTTGATTTTAGTTTCTCACATGGTGACAGAGATAGGTCTTGCTTTAGTCTATTGCAGGTTAAAGCCTGGTTTTTCCAGTATCATTTGTTAAAGAGGCTGTGTTTGTACCATTTAGGATGTTTGGCTCCTTTGTCAAAGATGAGGTGGCTTAGTATATCTGTATTTGTTTCTGGATCTTCTAATCTATTCCATTGATCATCAAGTCTATTGTTTTTCCAGTATCATGCAATTTTTGTCACAGTGGCTTTATAATAAAGTTTCAAGTTGGGGATCGTATTACCTCCTACCATGTCCTTGTTGGTTAGAATTTCTTTTACAATTCTAGATCTTTCGTGATCCCAGATGAGTTTTTGGATAATTTTCTCTAGATCTGTGAAATAAGCCGTTGGGATTTTAGTCAGAATTGCATTGTATCTACATAGTAGTTGTGGGAGTATAGCCATTTTGACGATATTGGTTCTTCCTCCCCAAGAACAAGGGATATCTTTTCATTTTCTGATTACTTCTATCTCCTTTTTCAGAGTCCTGTAGTTTCCAGAGTAGAGGTCTTTTACCTCCTTTGTTAGATGGATTACTAGATATTTCATTTTATTGGATGCTATTGTGAAAGGGATTGACTTCCCAATTTCTCTCTCAGTGAGTCTGTTTTTTGTGTATACAAAGGCTATTGATTTTTGAGCATTGACCTTACATTTAGCTATGCTACTAAATTTGGCGATTAAGTCAAGCAGTTTTTTGGCTGATTTTTTAGGATCCTCTATATAGAGAATCATGTCATCAGCAAATGACAGTATAACTTCCTCCTAACCTATGTTTATTCCTTTTATTTCTTTGTCTTGCCTAATTGCTGTGGCTGTTTTCAGCACTATATTGAACAAGAATGGTGACAGCAGGTATCCTTGTCTTATTCCTGGTTTTAGTGTGAAAGGTTTTAGCTTTTGACCATTTAGGATGTTGTTGGCTGTTGGTTTCTCACAAATAGCTTGTAATTTGAGATAAAGTCCATGTTTTCCAATTTTTTGTAGTGTTTTGATCATGAATGGGTATTGGATTTGTTGGACATTTTTTCTGCATACATTGAGATAACCATATGGTTTTTGCCCTTGAGTCTGTTAATGCAGTGTATTACATTTATTGATATACACATGTTGAACTATCCTCGCATCCCTGGGATAAATCCTACTTGATCAGGGTGTATGATTTTCTTGATAACTCTCTGTATTCTGTTTGTCAATGTCTTATTGAGGATTTTTGCATCAATATTCATTAAAGAGATTGGCTTGTAGTTTTCTTTTTTGTTTGGGTTATTTTCTGCTTTTGGAATCCAGGTAATGGTTGCTTCCAGGAATGACTCTGGGTGTAGTGCTTCCCTTTCTACTTTGTTAAAAAGTTTGAGAAGTAGTTGCATTTCTTTAAACTTTTGTAGAATTCTGCAGTGAAGCCATCAGGACCAGGGCTTTTCTTTGTTGGTAGGTTTTTTTTTTTTTAAATTACGTTTTCAATTTCACAGATCAATTTTTGGGTGTTTGACATTCTATAAGTTCTTCATTCAACTTGGGAAGTTCATATTTGTCTAGGAATCTTTTGATTATGTCTACATTTTCCATTTTATTGGAATGCAAATTTTCAAAATATGTGTTTATTTCTTCTGGACTTCCACTGGATCAGTGAAAATTTCCCCCTTTTCATTCCTAATAGCATGGATTTGAGCCTTTTCCTTCTTTTGTTTGATAAGGTTAGCTAAGGGTCTGTTAGTTTGTTTATCCTTTCAAAGAACCAACGCTTAGATTTACTGATTTTTTTTGTATCATTCTCTTTGTCTCCATTGCATTAATTTCTGCTCTGATCCTTTTAATTTCCTCCCTGGTACAAATTTCAGGTTTGTCTTGCTCCTCTTTTTTCTAGTAGCTTGAGGTTCAACATTAGATTGTTTGAGTGTGCTCTGTTTTCCTGGTGTATGCATTCACTGCTATGAATTTCCCTTGTAAAACTGCTTTCATTGTGAGAACTATTTAATTTCTTCTGTGACCCATTGGTTGGTCAACAGTGTGCTATTCAATTTTCAAGTATTTGTGATGATCTTGGAATTTCTTTTGCTATTCAGTTCCAATTTCAAGGCACTATGGTCTGACAATATACAGGGGATAAGATGAGTTCTTTTGCATTCACTTAAACCTGTTCTATGAACTAGCGTGTTGTCTGTTTTGGAGGTGGTCCATGAACAGCTCAAAGGAATGTAAATTTTGACTCTGTGGGATGAAATACTCTGTAGACATCCATTAAGTCTATTTGTTCAAGAGTTTGGTTTAGCTCAAGTATTTCCTTGATGATTTTTTGTCCAGATATTCTGCCTGTTTGTGAAGGCAGGGTATTGAAGTCCCCACTACTATTGTATTGGTGCTTATTTGACTTTTCTTGTACATTAATTTTTGTTTTATATAGTTGGATGCATTGGAACTTGGTGTACAAGCATTTAAGATTATTTCTTTCTTTTGAATTGTTCCTTGTACAAGAATGTAGTGGCCTTCTTTGTCTCTCTTAATCAGTTTTGGTTTGAAATCTATTTTATCTGCAAATAAGATGGTCACTTCTGCTTTTTTGGAGTTTCCTCTTGCATGGAGAATTGCTTTCTATCCTTTTACTTTCAGCTTATGGGTTTTTTTCTGAATTAGGTGTGTTTCCTGTAAGCAGAAGATTGTAGGATCTTGCTTCTTGATCCATTCTGCCAGTCTCGGTCTTTTGGCACACTGAGTCCAATGACATTAATGGTTATGACTAATATGGACAGACTTACAGCTGTCATGTTTTCCTGTTCTTGGTTCTTTCATTCTTTGCTTTTGCCCCTTCCCCATCAGTTTTTTGATGGCCCAGTGGGTTGACTCTGTTGGGTATCATGGGTTTGCACCTTTCATTGTTTTTTCTCCAAGACAGTCTTTAGAATGTTTTGGAGTGCAAGTTTTGTATTTGTGACATTTTTCAGGTGTTATTTTCATGCAAGTATTTTATTCCTCTCTCAAGTTTGAAGGATAGTTTTGTAAGATATATCAATCTAGGTTGAAAGTTGTTCTCCTTCAAAACTTGAAACACTTCACTCCATGCTCTCCTTTTGTTGAGTGTTTGGGATGAAAAGTCTGCTGTGATCCTTTGTATGTGCTTCCCTTTGTATGTGATTGTTTTCTTTTCTCTAGCTGCTTGCAGTATTTTATTCTTTCTTTCGTATATCTGGAACCTTTATTTATTTATTTTTTTGAGACAGAATCTCACTTTGTAGTTCAGGCTGACCCTGAGCTCACTATGTAGCCCAGGCAAGTCTGGAACTCAGCAATCCTCTTGCCTTTGCCTCCCGAGTGCTGGGATGACAGGCGTGAGCCACCACACCCAGCATTGTGGTATGTGGTATTGATTGCTGGTGGGCGTGAGTCACCACGCCCAGCATTGTATGTGGTTACCAGGATTGAACTCAGGAATTTGCATTTGCAAAGCAGGTGCCAGAATCACTGAGCTAAATCTCTGGCCCCTGGAACCGTTTTAATTATATGCCTAGGTATAGATTTTTTAATATTATGACCATTTGGAGTCCTATGTGCTTCATATATACGTATGCCCAGTTCTTTTCCTTTTCCTGTGAAATTTTCTTCTCTGTGAACAGTTTTTTAAATGTCTTTTGCATTATCTCCTGCTTCTTCAGTGACTCCAGTCAATTTCATGTTATTCTTCTTTGAATCATCTAAGACCTGTTGCATTGATTTCTCATGGCCCAAAGTTTTCCTATTCTATTTTTTTTTTTTTTTTTGTGGTACTAGGGATCGAACTTTGGCCCTTGTGCTTCCAAGGCAGTCATGGTACCACTTGAGCTAAATCCCCAGTCTGAAGTTTTCCTATTAATCTTCTTCAGTCCTAAAACTCATTTTTTGATTTTAGATAGCATGAACTCACGTTTCAGACACTAGCAGATTGGGAGTTAGGCTTGCTTCCCTGTATCAACATCATATTACAGTAATACCTGAAAACCTATCTTTATAGCAGCACAATTAATAACAGCTAAATTTTGGAAGTGGTCTATGTGTCCATCAACAGCTGAATGAATAAATTAAAATAAATTAATTATACACAATAGAGTACTACTACAAAGGACAAGTTTGAAATACTTCTAGAAAAATGTATGTATCTTGAACTAAGATTAAGGGTAATAAATCAGACACACAAGCTGAAATATCACATAGTTTCTCTTATGTGAGAAACTCAAAATATAAGCAAATTAAAGACCCAAATAAAAAATAAGTAATAGGAAACAGGGAGATAGGCCTTTTACAAAAGAGAAAAAGACCAAGAGATGGAGGGTTGAGTAGAGGAGAGAAGGAGACAAAGAGAATTAAAATGTGTCATGTGTACCAAGCACTGACATTGTACTGGAAACAAAAAAGGGGGATGCTGGAAATCCTGCTTATTGTAAAGGACCTGGATTCAATCCCTAATATCCGAACTGAAACCAAAACCCAAACCGAACCAAACCAAACAAAACCCCAAATGAAAACAAAACCTTTACATTGAAAACCGTAAAACATTACTGGGACAAATTAAAGATGCCAAAATTAGTGAAGACATGCACATATTATGATCATGAGTTGGAAGATGCTGTATAGTTGAAATGTCTGTACTTCATTAGAAATATCTTTTAGCATTTAGGAGACACTGACAAGTCAGTTTAAAATACATATTCAGGGCTGGGGATTTAGCTCAAGTGATACCATGCCTACCTTGAGAACACAAGGACCTGAGTTCAATCCCTGGTACAGAAAAAAAAAATATATATACACATATATGTACACATACATACATACATACACACACACACACACACAGACACAAAGGACCCACAAGAGCCAAAACAAATTTGAAAGAACAAACAAAGTTGGAGGACTTAGAATACCTGGTTTAAAATATTTAAATCATTTTGGCACTGGCATAAGGATCAACATCAAAACCCATGGACAGAATGGAATCCAAAATATAACCTGACAGAATAAACGGAATGAATTATGCCTAACTTTTTTTTTTTGAGACAGAGTCTCATTTTATAGTTGATACTGAGCCTGAGCTCACTATGTATCCCAGGCTAGTGGCAAACTCACAGAAATTCTCCTCCCTCTGCCTCCTGAATGCTGGGATTACAGTTGTAAGCCACCATGCCCAGCACTGTGTGTGGTACTGATTGGTGGGATTATGGGAATGAGCCACCATGCTGGGTATTGTGGTATGTGCTACTGGGGATCAAATTTGGGACTTTGCATTTGGCAAGACAGATGCTGGAACCACTGAGCTAAATCCCTGGCCCAATAATGCGTAATTTAAGAGGGTAGAATAAAAACAGAGAACAAAAGTTGGGTTTACTATACAATCTGATGTTTGAGGATTACGATGTGAGTTTGTATTCTAAGGTTCTTGGTTTCCTTGGGAAGAGGGAGAGATAGCTTAACTTTAGAGTTTTCTAGTTAAGTATTTATTGTGGAAAGTTGTAAGTGGCTCAGAATAAAAATGAAACAAAACCAAGCCATGACTGTTGAGCTGAGACTTTAATTCCTTTTGGTATATACCAAAGAATGGTACAAATGGATTAAATGGTAGCTCTATTTTTAGTTTTTCATTTTGATTTCTGCAATGGTTTTACTAATTTATAATTCCAACAATATTCAAAGGTCCCCCCATCCTCCCAGCATTTATGGGTTTTTTTGTATTCTTGAAAGCAATTCTTTCTGAGATGAGATGGAGTCTTCATGTAGTGCAGAGTTGTATTTGCCTAAAGGTTTAAGATGTTGATGATTTTCCGTATACTTATTGGCCATTTGTACTTTTTGTTTGAGAAATATTTGTCCAGTTCATTTGCCCATTTATTGATTGGTCTAGTTGATTTTTTTTGCTGTTATGTTTTTTAGTTCTTTGTATAGTCTAGATGTGAATCTTGTCAGAAGAGTACCTGGCAAAGATTTTCTCTTTATTCTTTTAGCAGTTTTTCTTGTTGTTCAGAAATTTTAATTTGGTGTAGTCCAATTTGTGGTTCTTGGTATTGTTTCTTGTGTTTTTTAGAGTCCTATTCAGCAAGTCTTTGCCTATACTTATGGCTTTAAGTGTTTTCTCTTATGTTTTCTTTTAGCAGTTTCAAAATTTCAGGCTTTATACCTAGGTCTTAGATCCATTTGGTATTGATTTTTTTTGTACAGGGTGGATGTTAGCGATCTAGTTTTAATTTCTGCAAGTGGATACTCAGTTTTCCCAGAACTATTTGTTAAAAAGATGGCTTTTTCTTCTTAAATTTCTTCAAGGAATATTTTTGGACTCTTTGTTCTGAATCAGATGGTTGTGGTTTTGTGGGTTTGCTTTGTGCCTTTTAGTGCCATGCTGTTTTTGTTACTACAGCTTTGTAGCATAATGAAACCTGGTATTGTGATTTGCCCAGCTTTGCTGTTTCTGCATAAGATTGCTTGGGGTATTCTGGGTCTTCTGTGTTTCTATATGAGATTTAGGATTGTTTTTTATAGTTAGTATTTTGTGAAGAATGTCACTGGCATTTTGATAGAGACTGCCTTGAATCTGTAGGTCACTTTTTTTTTGTTTGAGACAGGGTCTCGCTTTGTAGTTCAGGCTGGCCCTGAGCTCAGTATGGTGCCCAGGCAAGCCGCCGCAAACTCAGCAATCCTCTTGTCCCTGCCTCCCGAGTGCTGGGATAACAGGCGTGAGCCACCACGTCCGGCATGGTGGGCGTGTCTCCACGCCCAGCATTATATGTGGTTTCCGGGGATCGAACTCAGGACCTTGCTCTTGTGAGGCAGGCGCTGGAACCACTGAGCTAACCCTCCGGCCCTTTTTTTTTTTTTGGCATGCCTGATTTTCCTTCTTTATTAAATGTCTGTTTCAAGATGTAATTACAGTTGAAGGTGGAATTATTTTCCTGATTTTTTTCTCAGCTAGTCCATTATTGTATATAGAAAAGCTACTGATCTTTAATGTTGATTTTATATTCTATTTCTCCGCTGAATTTTTATTGGCTTTATAAGTCTTTTGGTGGAATCATTAGAGTTTTAAAGTGTTGGATCATATAATCTGTGAACAAGAATAATTTGCAGGGCTGGGGATTTAGCTCAAGTGGTACCACGCCTACCTTGGAAGCACATGGGTCTGAGTTCCAACCACAGTACCACCAAAAAAAAAAAAAAAGAAAGAAAGAAAAAGGAGAAAAAAGAATGATTTGCAGAAAACAACAATATCTGAAATGAAAAATTTATCAAGGACTTCATGAAAAGATCTGAGTGAGTAGAAAGAAGAGTTTACTAAAATGCACTTGAAGATACAGCAATTAAAATGATCTAGTTTGAGAAGAATGAAAAAAAGATGACCAGAGACTGAACAGAGAGTTTCACAATCCCTAATTTAAAACTATGCTACAAAGCCACTGTGATAAAAATAGCATGGTACTGGAAACAGATATTAGGATCAATGGAACAGACTAGAAGAAAAATTAGTCCTATGCTTTTTTTTTTTGAATAAAAATAACATTTCTTTTTAGTACTGGGGAAAAAATTAACATTTTTAATGTTAGTTTATTGCCCAATTTGAGTTAATTTTTCAATAAGATGTAAACTTTAAATTGAGGTTCAGGCCAGGGATTTAGCTCAGTGGTTCCAGCATCTGCCTTGCAAGGTCCCAAGTTGACTCCCAGTCCCACATACCACAATACCAGGCATGGTGGCTCACGGCTGTAATCTCAGCACTCGGGAGGCAGAAGCGGGAGGATTGCTGTGAGTTTGAGGCTCACCTGGGCTACTTAGTGAGCTTAGGGTCAGCCTGAAATACAAAGCGAGACTCTGTCTCAAAAAAAAAAAAAAAAAGAGATTCATTTTTTTCTCCTACTTCTTTAAAAGCTTGTCTTTTTTCATTGATTTGCTTTTTGGAAATCATTTGTCAAAGTATAAGTTTGGCACATTTGTTTACGCCTATTTCTAGGTTTTTCTATTATATTCCATTGATGTATATGCTTTTCTTTTAACTTGTAATACCTAGTCCTGGTTATTAGAGCTTAAAAGTAATTCTTTAAATTGAATACACTCATTTTCTTTACTTTCTTTTTTTTCAAAATTATTATACACATCTTGGTTTTGTTCTTTCTGTATAAATTGTAGAATCATTTTGTCAATACCTAGAAAAACTTTTGCTTTTGTTTTGACAGGAAATGCTTTGAAGCTGTGTATGAATTTGGGGAGAATGATATGTGACTGGGTCTTCCAATCTGTGAACATTTGTATTTTATTTTATTTTTTAAACATTTTGTATTAAGGGTCTTTGTCTATTTTGTTAGATTTATACCTATGGATTTTACTTTATGAGAGAATGTAGATGACATATTTTAAATTTTTGACTTCTTTGTGTCAATTTCTAGTACAATATATAGAAATAAAATTAATGTTCATCTTATATCCTGCAACTTTTCTACCCTTACTAGTTTTAAAAGTTTTATTAAGTTTCTATGGGGATAGTCACACTTGAGAGTCATTTATTTATGTATATGTTCTACATTCCCCATATACTCTTCCTAATTTTATATATGGCTTCTTCTTTCAATATTGTCATGGTGTGATTATAAACCTTGGTTGGATCATCTGTATCTCCTAATAAGCTTTGGGAAATCTATTGTTCAGGGCTTAGATCAGGCACTTAGACCAGAATTGGTCTGTTAGGATTGGACTTGAAGCAGTGAAAATGTCTTAACTCCTAAGAGATTGCAATGAATACTCGAGGTTGAAGACTTCCCGCAAGTGGCCACTCAGACATCACCACTGAATCCCCAATGCACAAGTAGTTGATTTCCCATAGTTCTCTTTGGCCCTCTGCAGCAAGGCACAGGTTGTCTGTTTTGGCCTTGAATTTCTTGCTTTCAGGATGTTGCTTGATCCAAACCTTTCTCTTGACCTGGTTCTTCTTCTTTCTCTGTCCCTGGTTCTTCCTTCTTCACATTGAGACTACAGCCTAAAGCTTCCCTCTTCTCTCGGTTTCTTTACATTTGGTCCCAAACTCTTGACCTTGATGCTTCTCAATATTTGCTCCTGTGCTGGGTGTGGTGGTACAACCTTATAATCCCAGCTACTCAGAAGGCTGAGGCAGGCTTGCAAGTTTGATGCCGGCTCAGGCAATTAAACGAAACCCTCACAAAACAAAACAAAACAAAACAAAACAAAACAAAACAAAACAAAACAAAACAGGGCCAGAGGTTTAGTTCAGTGGTTCCAGAGCCTGCCTGGCAAGCACAAGGTCCCTGGTTTGCTCCCAGGTAACCACATACAACAATGCCAGGTGTGGTGGCTCACTCCTCTAATCCCAGCACTTGGGAGACAGAGGCAGATGCAGGAGGATTGCTGAGTTCGAGTTGGAAGCTTGCCTAGGCTACACAGTGAGCTCAGGGCCAGCCTGAACTACCAAGAGAAACCCTGTCTGAAAAAGACAAAACAAAACAAAATAAAAACAAACAAACAAACAAGCAAAGTGGGGCTGTAACTCAGCACTTCCTGATTTTAATCCCCAATCTTAGGAAAAAATTTAAAAAGATTTAGTCAGTGTTGCCACTCTCGTGATCTCAGCAAGTCAGCCTTGACACAGACCAAGGAACTTCTTCTCCAGATACCCCTGGGCTTCTTGCCAGGAGGCAGCATGGCACTCTTCAGTCACTGAGGCTCACACTCTTTGGACTTGCTGCCCACCATGGTTGGTAGATATAACTTCCAAAAGGTTCATGTGTCAGAAGCTTGGCAGCCAGTGTGACAGGGTAAGAGGAGATGGGACCTTTCAGTGGCGGAGCCTTTTAGCAGGTTGTTAGGTCATGGGGGGCAACGCCCTGGGCGGGGATTAATGGGGTTCTTAAGGGATCCCAGTCCTTCTCTCTCTGGCTTGCTAAGTCACCACGGGATCCCTCCCTCTCATAAGCACTCCTGCTGTTAGAGACTCAACCAGGATTACCCTCACCAGAAGTCAAAATGATGGGTTCACCTAGTTTTGAAAACTTTAAACAAACCTCTTTCAAAATAAATGTATGTTATTACAGAAATATAGAATGGACTAATATACTGCCAAACTTGTTCACCTGACCAAATCATGTAAATCCTATTTTATAAAATCTTGAGTGTCGGGCCGGAGGGTTAGCTCAGTGGTTCCAGTGTCTGCCTCGCAAGCGCAAGGTCCTGAGTTTGATCCCTGGAAACCACATACAATGCTGGGTGTGGAGACTCATGCCCACCAGCCATCAATACCACATACCACAGTGCCGGG